>CM047900.1:9745531-9783037 GCA_026229545.1 Pistacia atlantica
CCACCGCAATAACAACTTTTTAAAATTTTGGTAATTTCTGTGTGAACCCAAAGATAGTGTTGAACCGGTCACATCGCAGGGCCAATACTGAAAAAGGACCTTGAAACCAAATGAAAAGAAAATCTTAACTATACTATTTAATTATTGAATGTGTAAAACCAATCTATTTTTCTTTTATATATGTATAAATATTTCTTAATTGCCTTCCTTGCTCGTCTTGACTTAAGTATTCATTTTAATTCTTACCTGGTATATATAATTGTACATAGATGACTGAGGGATTTTTAACCTTGTTGGGTTAGGGTTAATGAAGAAGGATGAAGTGAAGTCCAGGATGGTTGGTTGTGTTAATTAATAAAACATTGAAGAGTGGTTATGACAGTGACTAGAGGTGGTGATTTGTTGTGGGACAGAATTGAATTTGATGTATTTCATGTCTGCAGGTTGTTGAAGCTGGATGAAGTCAAGAGATCTGGCACAGGAGGGCGTCAGGACCCTTATATTTACACGGTATTTATGGTTCCTGTAATTTTCAGTTAGCTTCAAAATTAGACTTAAATAGGTTTAATAATTGATGCTTCAACAAAAGAGTAAAATTTAAAAGGAATATATACTAACATATTCTTAGGAAATCTGGGTTCTTAAATTTTGTAGTATAAGCCTTGGAAAAATCTGTTTCTGTGTAATTAAAAGTATATTACGTTTTGCAGATAGCATGAGTAATTAGAGAGCAGACAGCAGCAAAAGCTGGGTCAATATATAGAGATTTGGCATCCCAAAAACAGGGAAATATTGGTTCAACGGATAGCTAAAAAAGACATTATAGCAGTAATTACAGTTGATTAATTTGGTAATATAGTATAGGTCTACAGTCTTATTTCTACTTGGTTATCTTTTATAATCAAATATTACTTGCAAACTGTAAATAAAAACTCAAAGGGTCTCTATAACCAAACTTTTAATTGAAGTAATTTTCAGTGGAAATGTCTGTCCATAGTTAATGGCAATTTCCTTATTTTAGTGTGTTACTGAAATTTAGTTATTTATTTTTGGCTTTCTCTTTTATTTCTGCTGGGAAAATTCACTTTGGTACATATTCCTGGAACAAGTAACCAATTTAGATATACATATTCACTTGAATTGAAACTTAGAACTGCTTAATTATAAGCTGTAATGGTATTAGTATAATTTCAAAAAGATTCATTACAAAATTCATTAATAGGTTGTGTCTATATTTTAGTCCAATCAGAATTCTTCATAATACTATATAAGAATAAGATTTCTCAATAGGCCTGTGCCAAGTCTAACGGGCTGAATGAGCGGCCATTTCTTATGGTGAATGGCCATTTTATAAAGTTTGCCATGTTGTAATTTTTTTATATTAAAAACAAAGGGTGCAAAACTAATTTAGATTCAAAAGGCAGGCAGCAAATTGAAGGGTTGGCGTTGAAGTAAGCGACCCAATTGCTTTAGAAGTAAACATCAACAATCTCTTCCTCAACTTTGATAACATTTTTATATGATCGATGCTTTGCTTGTAATCATGAAATACCCAAGGAATTTCGGAGATTGCCCAATTTAATCTTTGTTTATGCAAATGATTTCTCAACCACGTTAGTCTTCAATTGTTGACCTAATCTCACACCGCAAGATTAGTCAAATTGGCAACTTTTCAAAGTGTCCAACTATTAGAAACCTACCTTCTGGAAATAATTCAAAATGCTTATAATAATATTTAAAAATCCTAACTATTTTTGGATAGCTTAGCGGTTCGTTTGAGACTCTTGAATGTATTACTCAAGAGATCTTGAGTTTGAATCTTTACGACTACTAATAAGGGATAGTAATTAGAGATCTATCTAACTGTTAATTTTAGGACCCAAAAAAAGTTGTCGAAGTACACACAAGTTGACCTGAACACCCTCGAATACCAATATATATATATATATATATATATTTTTTTTTTTTTTACTTTACTGTATATTAATTTGTTTGCATGGTTAGCTTTTTATGAAATTTTAAAGTAAAGTTGTTGCTGATTTAAGAGGAGTTATCTTCTCATAAATCTCAAAACAAATTAGACTTGTAACTTAGTCTAACTTCAAAGATGAATGTGTATTTACCTTCTACGCTACATCAAAATTTGATGAAAAAATGTTTGGGCATTGTATATTAGAATAATAGTTTGGTTGGGACTAAGTTTGTAAGGGATAGGTTTGTTTGAATTTATGCAATGTAATTAATGATAGGGCGTCTTAAAGTACACCAAGACCAGCGCCGTCAAAGTCATGCGGCGAATGTTGAACGCGTAACAATGAAGCTGAAGCATTCTTCCTCCTACGCCTCTTTCTTTAGACTCCAATTAGGAAAGAGAAAGAAAAGGCAATGACCCAGACACGCAGTTAGTCTAATTGCCAATTCTTTCTTTATTATTTTAAACTTTAATTGAAATTCAATGACCGTTCCTTTGGTATATTCTCTTAACTACCCCTCTTACTTGTTGTATTTTTCAATATTATCCCCCATCTGCTCAAATGGTCAAATTTCATCACCTAATTACCATACCAAAGCTAAGGATTTAAAAAATATAATCTTTAAATGAATACTTAAGTCTAAATCCCAACATCTTTCTTAGCATATATTGATTATAGTAGATAAGTGAATTAATACGTTAATAAGTAATGTCATTCTAATAATATTCAATGTCAAATTGGTAATGACATATAATTAATAAAACAATATTATTTTGTAACATATTATATATCACTTTTAAGTGTTATCGTTTAAGTATTAGCTATTTATCCAATTTATATGACTTTGTAATTTTAATTAAAAAACATTTTTTTTAATCAAATTGATTACTTTTATATATACGAATATGTTATTTTTTATTTTCTAGTTTGAGAGTTTGGAGTTAAAATAAACTATTTGAGTAATTAAGTGGTTGGTGATATGTAAAATAGTGTTAGTATCATATGAGTTAAAGTGAGATGGAGTAAGATAACCGTTTCTCTCACAAATTGTGGTAGTTGTGTTGATAAGAGTGCTGTGCAAAATTAATTATAAAATCGTAAAAAGAATCTGTTGTGCCCTAAGTCTAACCAAGAAATAACATAAAAATACATATACATATATATGTGCTTAAGGTTACTAAGGTAAAATAATAAAATAAATCCAACCCACCGACTCCAAGTGCATCACTAATAAACAAATGGGGGCCAATCTAATTTAAATAAATAAAAATAAAAAACCTAGGAAACGCGGAAGAAAGTCAAATGCAAGAACCTAGGAGAGGCGCTCTATAAAGCAATGGCATTAGCCTCCGTTCTCCACTCAAACAAATAAAGTCTCTATTGTTTTTTTCGTTCTTGCGCTCTTCTTTCATCTGGGTCGTCTTCTAAATCTCTCCTTGTTCTTTTCTTGTTTAGTTTAAAGAAAGTTCAAGATTGAGATGGGGAAGTATATGGAGTTATTGGATGCTGGGGTGAGAATCGCGGCAAGATTTCATTCTCACTGCCCACATACTGCTCGTTTGTATTACCATCCTCCAGCTAGCCACCACGAAGACCACCACCACCAGGATCACCATGGTGGCGCTCACGCGGCGGTTCAAGATCCAACGCGGATGGAGATTTCCAGTTGCGCTGTCAAGGCGGTCAGGGCGCTTGATACTTCAGATCAGCTTATTTTTTTTTCCGTTGTGTGAATGAATGAGAAGTTTCAAAATCAAGAAAAAAAAAAAAAGAATTCACACAACAGGAATATTGAAAAATTCAATTTTGACCCATTCATTGTATCTCATTGGTTAATGAAGCAAAACAATTCTTATTGCGTTCACGGGATTTACATTATTTTTTTCTTTATTCTTTTGATGCCGTTATTTAATTCTTGTGACCAATAATTTTGATTTGGAGCGTGTGGTTGTTGAGGTTTAGAATTATAAAATTATCTGTCAGTCGGTGCCGTTGGTGATTTTTCCCAATAAGATCTGAACAATTCAGTGAACATGAATACTTTTGTTCTTAGAATAATTTTAGATTCACACGTTAGGTTTTGGACGGATCTACCACTGGAGTAGATTTTTATTGAATTGATTATTATAATGTGATATTGACGTCAATTCTGAAACAAAAAACATGGTTCATGTCCGATATATTATGGGTTCATGCATCCAACAAATTTAGAATTGAAGATATAGCTCTTGATTATGACTGCCCAATTTGTTGGTTGCTATCAAATTTCACTGCTATTAAATTGTTTATACAGGAATGTATTCTTAACTGGATATGTTAATATAGGAATTGTGACCTAACCCAAGAGTTGGGGGTCGACCATGATCTGATCATAGGACTACCAATCGTCTGAAGTTGGGGGAAGCCTTGGAACAGGCGGTAAAAACCCCCTCCAATGGCTGGGGAATCCCTAAGAAATTCAGGGGCTAGGGGCTAGGATAGGGAAGTTTTTCTCCTCAACCCCCATCATTATTTTATTAAATATATGTTATATTCATACATATGAATTCTATACGTTTTTTTTTTTTTTTTTTTTTTTAATAAATTTATACATTAAAATTAAATGAAAATGATTAATATTGAGTTTAATTTGATAACAGAATAAGAAATTAAAGAATTGATTACAATTTTGAGAAGAGAATAAATCTTAGCCTTTGGTTTATGTTGCTGCCTTGTGTTATTGGATTGTGAGTAATATTATATCTACAACTTCTTCTTATAAATTTTTTTTCACAATCCTGACGTAACAGCTTACAACTAATTAGCCGTAATTTGTCAGGTGAAACCTATTATAAACTAACCAAGTGTGAAGGGGTTATAAGAGAAAATTTGTAAGAAGGAGTTGTAGGTGTAGCATTACTCTTTGATTATTGAAAGTTGAGTAAAATTAAACGAGGGGAGGATCCATATGTGGGGTTTTTACATTTAATTAATATTGGTTTATAAAAGCTGATTTTTTTTTTCCTGTACATTACAATGACCAATAGTTAATCCAAAAACTTCTAAATAATACACTTTTAAAGAGTATTATAATCATTATTAATTTATTTTTATTTTAAAAATAAGAAAAAAGTGTTAAAATTTCCAAAAAAGAGAAGTATTTGTATAGATACGGATATGGATTTTGTCTCCTACATGCAATTTACTCACCCATTTTCCTGACTCCCAAATTCCCAAGATGGAGACGGTGGCCTCCAAATTTTAGATAGAGACAGGTTCGGACATTAAGTTTGGTGTTGGAGGATGGGACACGGAAAACATTCCCTGATAGTGTTTTAAAACCTGACTGGTTGAACTGAGACGAGACTCGAGGCCTTCATCGGGTCAAGTTACAATTTTTATTGTTCATCAAAACCCTACAAATTAGGATGACGATAGACAAACAATTGAAGGTTGAGATGTTGGGGGTTTTGAAGAGGAAGAGCCAATGAATAGAAAGCTTTGTTTTAAAAACTGACTTGTTATAAGACTCGGCAAGGTGACCGGGTCATGGGTCAACCGATCCAACCGGTTGGACCGGTGAGATGAGATTGAAAGAATTTTTTGAGTCCATTTAATTGTGTTTCTAGAATTTAAAAATGCAAATGGAGTAATGGACGCATAGCAAAATGGGTTGTAAGAGAAAATTTGTAAGAAGGGGTTGTGGGTGTAGTATTATTCTTTGATTATTGAAAGTTGAGTAAAATTAAATGAGGGGAGGATCCATATGTGGGGTTTTTACATTTAATTAATATTGGTTTATAAAAGCTGAATTTTTTTTCCTGTACATTACAATGACCAATAGTTAATCCAAAAACTTCTAAATAATACACTTTTAAAGAGTATTATGATCATTATTAATTTATTTTTATTTTAAAAAATAAGAAAAAAAGTGTTAAAATCCAGTCTTGTCTGATGATAAACCCACGATGGAGTTCATGGACAGCGCTAAGTCGTTTTCCTCTTGATTGTGATTTTCTTCATTTTCCGGTGGGATTTCGTTCTTCTCAGAGTCGTCGTCGTCTAACACCAGCAGTACCTGTAATGATTTGCTCTGACAGCGGTGATTGGGGCCAAATTTTTCGTCACATCGGAAGCACAGCCCCCTTTCTCTCTTGTATTGGATATCTGCTTCAGACAACCGTCGGAAACCCCCTCGGAAACTTGCATTGGCCATTTCCGGTGATCTCTCTTTCCTTTTGGGTGTTCGTGACGATGCGATCTGGCTTGGATCTGGAGGTTTTGTTGCGTTGGGCCACCAAACGGGTCGGGTCGGGTCGGATCTGGGTTGCTGGGTGCTTTTGCTGGATTGGACCACCATGTGGCCCGATTTAAATCTGGGCTGTATGAAACGCGTGAGTAGCCTTCCCTGGAACCTTGGGCCTTGAATGATTTGGGCCGACACTTATCCATGATCCAGTTTTTCTCCTCCACGCGATGGGCCTGCTCAATTACTTCTTGCAG
Source organism: Pistacia atlantica (assembly GCA_026229545.1). Classification (NCBI taxonomy): domain Eukaryota; kingdom Viridiplantae; phylum Streptophyta; class Magnoliopsida; order Sapindales; family Anacardiaceae; genus Pistacia; species Pistacia atlantica. The sequence continues at coordinate 9,751,987 of CM047900.1, forward strand.
TGAACTGGGCCTTAACACTCTTAGTTCAGCCCGTATTTCCTCTCTAAGCCCATTAATAAAAACTCCCATCAATATTTCTTCCCCTAAGTCCTTCAATGGTGCTGTATGGGACTCAAACTCCTCTCTATATTCAGTCACGGTGGAGTGTTGTTTCAGCGCCACCAAGTCTTCGTCTGTGAGCCTTGGAATGATGGCGGAATCGGTGATTAGAGCAGCCTTGAACTCATCCCATGTTTTGAAAGGTTCTCTCCCTTCCATCCATTGGTACCAATTCAATGCTCTACCCTCCATACAGACTGCCACGGCTTCCACCATCTCTGATGATCCAAATTTGTTTAGAGTGAAGTATCGATTGGCGCGGAAAGTCCAACCAAAAGGATCTTCTCCACTGAAAATTGGTAATTCCAGTTTCCGACCTTTCTTTTCTTCCTTCCCACTTTCCCCACTTATTTCTTGTTCCGGTTTGTGGTCATTCCCGGATTCTGTTTTCTCGTCGTTGGAGTGAGAACTCCCTTTTTCATGGTTTCGTTTCTCATCCCTCTCCTCTCTCAACCTCATCAATTCCCTCATCTCAATCAAGTACTCCTTAAGACTTCCCACATCTGTTTTTACTGAACTCATATCTTCCCCGCACTGCCTTCATCTCTTTTTCCACGTTTTCCATTCCACCTTCCATCTTCGACTTGACCATTCCCTACTCTGATACCAATCTGTTGGAAACCTCCTGTAACACAAAGCTCACGGCAACCAACACACACACACACAAGGCAATAGGCAAAGATGATATGAATGACAAATTGTATTAATAGCTACTGAATGAAAGAACAGAACAAATGCAACTAGCAAACTGATAAATCCCGGCAGCTTCGAGGAGGCAGGGGACCTCCCACCCAATTTCCGAATATAAACTATATCCTACCCTCCATTCTCTTTCCCATTTATAAGCAAGTTATTCCCTTACATGTATGTCCACCACCTGTCGGACTCCTACGAATCCACAATTCTAACAACTTTTATTGCACACCTCAACCCCTGAAAACAAACTCATACCCAGCACCAATGCTTGGGATGTTCAACAAATTGATGTGAACAATGCATTCCTTAATGGCACATTGAGTGAGTTAGTGTTTATGCAGCAACCAAGTGGTTTTGAATCAGTTGCTCATCCTTCTCATGTGTGTAAGCTGAACAAGGCTTTGTATGGTCTTAAACAGGGCCCCTCAGGGCTGGTTTGATAAACTCAAGGCTGCCCTTCAAGACAAGGGTTTTCAAAACTCAATTTCAGATTCTAGTCTATTTGTTCTTAAAAAATCATCAGGACTAATCTATGTTCTTGTTTATGTAGATGATATTTTAATAACAGGTTCTGATGCAGTCTACATTACTCAGTTGTTGAGAGAGTTAAATGAGCAATTTGCCTTGAAAACTCTAGGATCACTCAAGTATTTTTTAGGTCTGGAAGCAGTCAGGACAGGTGTTGGTATACATCTCAGGCAGTCCAAATATGCCTAAGATTTGCTTGTTAAAACTCGAATGATGGATGCCCACTCATGCTCTACACCAATGGCTGTTGGTACTAAACGGAGAAGTGATGATAGTGATCTGTTTGACAACCTTACTTTATATCGCAGCACAATTGGAGCTTTGCAGTATCTCACATTGACAAGACCAGATATTAGCTTCACAGTTAATCGTCTTAGTCAGTTTTTACAAGCTCCAACTGAGTTACAATGGCAAGCATGCAAGCGAGTCCTTCGATATGTTAAAGGGACACTACACTATGGGCTGCAGTTTAAACCAGCAAGTTCTCTAAACATTGAGTGCTATGCTGATGCGGATTGGGGTAGTAATGTTGAAGATAAGAGGTCTACTAGTGGATATTGTGTCTATCTTGGACCTAATCTAATTCAGTGGAGCTCTAGGAAACAAAAAGTTATTGCGTTATCATCCACTGAAGCTGAATACAGGGCATTAGCACAAACCGCTCAGAGGTTGCATGGCTTCAGAGTATGTTTACTGAACTCAACCTTCACCTGCCTTAAAACTGTCATTTGGTGTGACAACACAAGTGCTGGAGCCTTAGCTTCAAATCCAGTTTTTCACGCACGAACAAAGCATATAGAAATAGATGCTCACTATATTAGGGAGCAAGTTCTGGCCAAGAATTTGACAGTTCAGTATGTACCATCGAAATTGCAGATTGCGGATGTGTTGACAAAGGCATTATCTGCTGCTCAATTTACTGAGCTGAGGCAGAAACTAAATGTGGTTGAAGTTTCTTGTAATATGTACTGACTCTTATCTGTTTCTGTAATGCAGAAGAAGATCAAAATGCACCTGGAAAGTGGTTGAAATCTGCTGTTGAAAAATGGTTGAAAAATGCAGTCTATACTGTACTGAGTCTCAACTGTCATTTTCTTGATTTCTGATTTACGTATGCGTGCTACTAGTTCTGTAGTGCGAAGGTGACAGATGTGTTTTTCTTTGATGGTTGTTTACAAATGAAGTTTTGAAGAAGTTGTGGTAGAGTGTAGAGTTGTGGTAGTAGTGACAGATGGGTGGTTTGTAGTAGTGGCAGATTGTGATTTTCTTTTGATGTTTTTGAGATAGTTTACAGAATTGAGAAGAGTTGGGTGTAGCATTGTTAAACTGGAGGTTGTGGTTGAACTGTATGATTGAGATAGGAGTTGTTAAGTTGAGTTGGTGAGATATTGTTTTGAGGAGTTGTTAAGTTGAGTTGTTGAGATATGGTTTTGAGCTGGTTGTTTTGTTCTTGGTGTTGATTAATTGAAGTTAGTTAGTTGAAGGTTTTTATGATTTAGCCAACGTAATATGTTGAGTTTCACTAAAAATGTGCCACTGATGAGTTGATCTACCGAAAGTTGAAATTGCTGAAACTAGAATTGTAGAGTTGTTTTGATTTGGTGTTTTTTTTGCAAGCGGAAATGTCTTGCTTGAAGCGCAAATGATGAACTGCAAATGAAATACTGTCTAAGTTGATTGTCATGGTTGATTAATGACTTGTTAAGCTTGATTGTTGAGGTGATACGGATGTGCAGTTTTGATTTGCTGCAAGTTGAAACAAAAATGCAGAACTGGAAAATAAGTTTGGTTGATAAGATAGTGTGAACTGGAAAATGTAGAAAAGGAGGTTTAGTTTCAGAGGGGATGTTGGTCAAAGAAAATGTGAGGTGAAAGGAAATGCTACGAAAAGCTGGTAAAAGACTGCTGAAGCAACAGAAGCAGAGTGTCCAGTTTAAGAGGGGATGTTGATCAAAGGACGAAAGTGCAAAAGAGCCAAGTAACAGGGGGAAAATGTAATTCTGCAAACGATGTCGTTTATGTTTTATAGTAAAAACAGTTGTAAAACGCAGCATTTTAGTCTTCTCTTATGTTTAGTCTTCTCTTATGTTTTGCTTGTATAAAAGAGTAAAGTCTACTCTTCACTGTACACTGAAAAATCAGTTCATCAGTAAAAGAAAATTCAAACATTTTTCTCTCAATTCGTACTTGTTCGCAAACCCTAAGCTAAATTAACATGGTATCAGAGCCCTGACTAACGTCAAATGGCCTCAGATCCTGCTCATTCTCAGTCGCTTAACAGCACAGGGAAGATGATGTCTGAAGTTCAAAATCGGACTACTGCAGTTCTTACCTCAAATTTGCAAATAATCAATCCAAAGCTAACAAGGAACAACTATCGGTTTTGGAGCTCTCAGGTTCTCTTTGCCGTTGGCTCACACGAGCTGGAAGATCATCTGTTAGGTAGAGTGCCTTGTCCTTCTCCAATTCTGATTAATGATTCTGAGGTAGAACTTAGCAATAATACTGTTGGAGAAAGCTTAAATCCAGCTTATGTTTTGTGGAAAAAGACTGATAAATGCTTAGTGAGTTGGTTGCTAGCTTCAATTAGTGAAAGCATGTTTTGTGTTGTGCCAAAATGTAGGTTTTCAAATGAAATTTGGATAGCCTTAGAAAATGAGTTTATTACAGACTCAAAAGCTAGAGCCTTACATTTGAAAAATTTGCTTCAAACAACTCATAAAGGAGGATTGAGTATTAGTGATTATGTGAAGAAAATGAAAGAGACAGCAGAAAGCTTAGCTGCAAGTGGATTGATTATTTCTGATGGAGATTTATTACAGTATGTTTTAGATGGTCTAGGGCCTGAATATGATCCAGCCGTGATGACACTCACTTCTAGACTAGAATCAAAGGTTGATACTGTAACTCTTCAAGAGGCACAGTTTCTATTGCAAAAATATGAAATCCGGCTTGAAAAGTTTAATTCCACAGACTTATACAATACTTCAGCAAATATAGCCTCTGTTAACAGTCATGGATGTTATAATGTGTCTGGTATAAGTTCACCAGAGAGTGGTACTGTAAATAACCTGAGTGGCACAATACCCTCTCTAGTGTCTCTTGGGAACCCACACACCTCACAAAACTATGTTACCTTACCCTCCTATGTTAACTCACCTACTCAGTCTCATGTCTCACCTGTTCAGCCTTCATTCTCTGCCTACAACACTACCACACAACCCTATTCTCCTGGTCCAGTTACTAATCCCTCTTTACCCAACAACACTATGCCATTTAATCCTAGATCTTCCAGTTTCAATACTTACGGAAGAGGCAGAGGTAGAGGCAATGGCAGGGGAAGAATTATCTGTCAAGTGTGCAATAAAGCTGGACATTCAGCCATCCAATGTTATCATCGATATAACTCAACGTACAATGGCACTTTTCAAACTGGCAATGGAAATTTTTCCAGCCACCCATTTACAGATCCAGTATTGTATTCCCCTATTGGTACCTCACAACAGCATCCTGATAATTCATTTCAAACACAACACCTGCCTTATAACCCACAGCAGTCACAGTGCATTCAATCCCAACAACCTCATTATACTCCACAGCAGTCACAGTACACTGGCAATCCTAAGAATAATGTCAGTGCTTCAGCAACTTTTGGAGTTCCTAGTCACCAGATAGGAGCCAATAGTCAAGCAAATCTGGTTCATACTGATTGTACATCATTGGGGTATCCTGGAAGCAATACTTTTCCAGCTCAGAACTGCACAGCATTGTACAATAATTCACAAGCCTCTATCATCACTCCAATTGATCCAGCATGGTATATGGACTCTGGGGCAACAGATCATGTCACTTCCAACCTATCTCAGTTGAGCATTAGTAAGAATTATGAAGGTGAGGATAAGCTTCAGGTTGGCAATGGTGAGTACCTTCTCATTTCCCATACTGGTCACTCTTTTATTCCTAGCAGTCTTCATTCTTAGTGCCTTTATCTTAAAAATATATTGTGTGTTCCTAAAATCACAAAAAATCTACTGAGTATTTCTAAGTTTACAAGGGATAATAATGTTGTTGTTGAGTTTGATGCTAACTCTTGTGTTGTTAAGGACAAGTCAACCAAGGCCATGTTACTACAAAAGGGTCTTAAAGAAGGACTTTATCAACTGGAAATTCCAACAAACACCACTGACCTGTTCAAACCATGTGTCTCTCCTTATCAGTATGATCTGCCTACTGCTTATACACCACCAAACCTGGCAGCTACTGCACATTTGATTAGTCCTTCAACTAAAGACTCTTCTCAATACTTTCATAAACCTGTGACCAATAACCAACATCCAGAGTTAGTTGGAAAAGTCAATAAACATTCTGATATAGTTTCAAATGTTAGCTACAATAGAGGTTCTGTTTCTGAAGAACAATGTAATGACTTTTGTTCTAGCAATAAGTCAAAATGTATTTCTTGTTGAATCATCTACTACTAATGGATGAATTTTTGTTTGTGTCAATAGTTGAGAATGATATTGCTATGCTTCAATGAGTGAAAATAATACTACAAACTGCTATGTTAATGATGAAATGTCTATTGATTGTCCTGTTAGTGAACAATTGTCTGTTGTTAATTGCCCTAATCATGTACAATTGTCTGCTGAAAACTCTTACACTGCTGGCTTCTCACCAAATTGCTTAACTGTTGACAAACACTCACATCAACACATGATTTGGCATAAAAGATTGGGTCATCCCAACTCAACTATGGTGAATAAAATCTTATCAACACTTCCCAAATCTGTTTCTCTCACTGCAAACCAAAGTCTGCCTATTCAAATGTCTAACTTTTGTGATGCTTGTCAGCTAGGAAAGTTAAATCAAAATAGTTTTCCCTTGTCTCAATCTCATGCTACAGAACCTTTAGCTTTAGTTCATAGTGATGTGTGGGGTCCTGCCCCAATCACCTCAGTAGAAGGATTTAGGTATTATGTGCAATTCTTAGAAGATTTCAGTCGCTTTACATGGCTGTTTCCCCTTAGAACAAAAGCTGAAGTTAAATCCACCTTTGTCAAATTCCACCATCTTGCTGAGAGGCAGTTTGAAACCAAACTAAAGTGTCTTCAATCAGATCAAGGAGGAGAGTACAAAGCTTTACTTCCTTATCTGACTGAAAATGGTATTCAACCTAGGTACTCTTGTGCCTATGTTCATCAACAAAATGGCCGTAGTGAGAGGAAACATAGGCACATTGTTGAAACAGGACTTACCTTGTTAGCTCATGCCTCTATGCCTTTAAAATACTGGTGGTTGGCCTTTGAAACAGCAACCTTTCTCATTAACCGACTGCCCACTGCTGTCTTAAATAATAACACTCCATATTTCATGCTATTTCATAAATATCCTATGTATGAAAGTCTTAAATTTTTTGGTTGTTCTTGTTTCCCTTTTCTTAGGAATTTTCATAGTCACAAGTTTGATTTCCATTCCTCAAAATGTGTATTTATAGGGTATAGTTTACTTCACAAAGGTTATAAGTGTTTAAGGGCTGATGGAAAAGTTTTTATTACCCCTAGTGTCAAATTTAATGAAAATGAATTTCCTTTTTCTCAAGAGTTTGCTACATCCTCTGTTCAGTCCAATCCTGATCCTTCAGTCAATTCCACCAATGCTTGTTCCAATAACAACCCACCACTGCCATATATAATCTTCCAACATACCCCCTCTTCAGCAGCTTCTGATCCCCAAGTAGTAATTGGTGCTCAGACTGTTCTTAACAATCCAGCAGTTGGTACTAATTACAGCAATAGACAGGTCGAATCTTTCTCATCTCACTCAAAAAATCATAATCTGATATCTTCTTTACCTGTTATTTCCTCCTCAAATAATTTGCCAAATTTTCATATTGAGGTTGATTTAAACTCTGCCACACCAACCTGTGATCCTACATCTAGTTGTAAGCTTCCGGATTTAAATCCACTCTCCAAAACACACTCCAGCAGTTCTGATACAGATTTACAGACTGCTCAATCTCAGTCCATCCCATCTTGTTCATCATTCAGTACTCTACCACATTGTCAACTTGAGGTTGATCTGACTACTTCACAGTTCCCTAGTGCTCAACCTCCTATTCCACTGAATTTTCACCCCATGATCACAAGATCCAAAGCTGCTGCAAGTCATGACAATGTATCCTGTGATTTGTTGGATTCTGCTGTTTATCTTACAACCTACTACTACCTATAGAATCAGAACTGTATGCTTGAAGTAAGCATTAAAATCACGCTTTGGAAAGAGGCTATGCAGGCCGAATTTGATGCTTTAATTAAGAACCACACCTGGACTCTTATTGCTCCTACTACAGACATGAATATTGTGGGTAACAAATGGGTTTTCAGAACAAAATTGAATGCTGATGGTACTCTTCAGAAGTATAAAGCCGCAGTGGCTAAGGGGTTTCAACAAACTCCTGGATTGGACTATTTCGAAACATTTAGTCCAGTTATAAAACCATCTACCATCCGAATAGTTCTCACTCTTGCAGTAACCAATGCTTGGGATGTTCAACAAATTGATGTGAACAATGCATTCCTTAATGGCACATTGAGTGAGTTAGTGTTTATGCAGCAACCAAGTGGTTTTGAATCAGTTGCTCATCCTTCTCATGTGTGTAAGCTGAACAAGGCTTTGTATGGTCTTAAACAGGCCCCTAGGGCCTGGTTTGATAAACTCAAGGTTGCCCTTCAAGACAAGGGTTTTCAAAACTCAATTTCAGATTCTAGTCTATTTGTTCTTAAAAAATCATCAGGACTAATCTATGTTCTTGTTTATGTAGATGATATTTTAATAACAGGTTCTGATGCAGGCTACATTACTCAGTTGTTGAGAGAGTTAAATGAGCAATTTGCCTTGAAAACTCTAGGATCACTCAAGTATTTTTTAGGTCTAGAAGCAGTCAAGACAGGTGTTGGTATACATCTTAGGCAGTCCAAATATGCCTCGATTTGCTTGTTAAAACTCGAATGATGGATGCCCACTCATGCTCTACACCAATGGCTATTGGTACTAAACTGAGAAGTGATGATAGTGATCTGTTTGACAACCCTACTTCATATCGCAACACAATTAGAGCTTTGCAGTATCTCACATTGACAAGACCAGATATTAGCTTCACAGTTAATCGTCTTAGTCAGTTTTTACAAGCTCCAACTGAGTTACAATGGCAAGCATGCAAGCGAGTTCTTCGATATGTTAAAGGGACACTACATATGGGTGCAGATTTAAACCAACAAGTTCTCTAAACATTGAGTGCTATCTTTGATGCGGATTGGGGTAGTAATGTTGAAGATAGGAGGTCTACTAGTGGATATTGTGTCTATCTTGGACCTAATCTAATTCAGTGGAGCTCTAGGAAACAAAAAGTTGTTGCGTTATCATCCACTGAAGCTGAATACATGGCATTAGCACAAACTGCTACAGAGGTTGCATGGCTTCAGAGTATGTTTACTGAACTCAACCTTCACCTGCCCTCAAAACCTGTCATTTGGTGTGACAACACAAGTGCTGGAGCCTTAGCTTCAAATCCAGTTTTTCACGCACGAACAAAGCATATAGAAATAGATGCTCACTATATTAGGAGCAAGTTCTGGCCAAGAATTTGACAGTTCAGTATGTACCATCGAAATTGCAGATTGCGGATGTGTTGACAAAGGCATTATCTGCTGCTCAATTTACTGAGCAGACGAAACTAAATGTGGTTGAAGTTTCTTGTAATATGTACTGACTCTTATCTGTTTCTGTAATGCAGAAGAAGATCAAAATGCACCTGGAAAGTGGTTGAAATCTGCCGTTGAAAAATGGTTGAAAAATGCAGTCTATACTGTACTGAGTCTCAACTGTCATTTTTACTGATTTACTGATTTCTGTGTCTGTGCTACTAGTTCTGTAGTACAGAAGGTGACAGATGTGTTTTTCTTTGATGGTTGTTTACAAATGAAGTTTTGAAGAAGTTGTGGTAGAGTGTAGAGTTGTGGTAGTAGTGACTGATGGGTGGTTTGTAGTAGTGGCAGATTGTGATTTTCTTTTGATGTTTTTGAGATAGTTTACAGAATTGAGAAGAGTTGGGTGTAGCATTGTTAAACTGGAGGTTGTGGTTGAACTGTATGATTGAGATAGGAGTTGTTAAGTTGAGTTGTTGAGATATTGTTTTGAGGAGTTGTTAAGTTGAGTTGTTGAGATATGGTTTTGAGCTGGTTGTTTTGTTCTTGGTGTTGATTAATTGAAGTTAGTTAGTTGAAGGTTTTTATGATTTAGCCAACGTAATATGTTGAGTTTCACTAAAAATGTGCCACTGATGAGTTGATCTACTGAAAGTTGAAATTGCTGAAACTAGAATTGTAGAGTTGTTTTGATTTGGTGTTTTTTTTTGCAACTGGAAATGTGCTGCTGAAACTGCAAATGATGAACTGCAAATGAAATACTGTCTAAGTTGATTGTCATGGTTGATTAATGACTTGTTAAGCTTGATTGTTGAGGTGATACGGATGTGCAGTCTTGATTTGTTGCAAGTTGAAACAAAAATGCAGAACTGGAAAATAAGTTTGGTTGATAAGATAGTGTGAACTGGAAAATGTAGAAAAGGAGGTTTAGTTTCAGAGGAGATGTTGGTCAAAGAAAATGTGAGGTGAAAGGAAATGCTACGAAAAGCTGGTAAAAGACTGCTGAAGCAACAGAGCAGAGTGTCCAGTTTAAGAGGGGATGTTGATCAAAGGACGAAAGTGCAAAAGAGCCAAGTAACAGGGGGAAATGTAATTCTTCAAACAATGTCGTTTATGTTTTATAGTAAAAACAGTTGTAAAACGCAGCATTTTAGTCTTCTCTTATGTTTAGTCTGCTCTTATGTTTTGCTTGTATAAAAGAGTAAAGTCTACTCTTCACTGTACACTGAAAAAAAATCAGTTCATCAGTAAAAGAAAATTCAAACATTTTTCTCTCAGTTGTCAGGTGAAACCTATTATAAACTAACTAAGTGTGAAGGGGTTGTAAGAGAAAATTTGTAAGAAGGGGTTGTGGGTGTAGTATTATTCTTTGATTATTGAAAGTTGAGTAAAATTAAATGAGGGGAGGATCCATATGTGGGGTTTTTACATTTAATTAATATTGGTTTATAAAAGCTGAATTTTTTTTCCTGTACATTACAATGACCAATAGTTAATCCAAAAACTTCTAAATAATACACTTTTAAAGAGTATTATGATCATTATTAATTTATTTTTATTTTAAAAAATAAGAAAAAAGTGTTAAAATTTCCAAAAAAGAGAAGCATTTGTATAGATACGGAAATGGATTTTGTCTCCTACATGCAATTTACTCACCCATTTTCCTGACTCCCAACTTCTCGGGATGGAGATGATGGCCTCCAAATTTTAGATAGAGACAGGTTCGGACATTAAGGTTGGTGTTGGAGGATGGGACACGGAAAACATTCCCTGATAGTGTTTTAAAACCTGACTGGTTGGACCGAGACCTGGGACTCGAGACCTTCATTGGGTCAAGTTACAATTTTTATTGTTCATCAAAACCCTAAAAATTAGGATGACGATAAATAAACAATTAAAGATTGGGATGTTGGGGGTTTTGAAGAGGAAGAGCCAATGAATAGAAAGCTTTGTTTTAAAAACTGACTTGTTGTAAGACTCGGCAAGGTGACCGGGTCATGGGTCAACCGATCCAACCGATTGGACCGTCGGTTGGACCGGTGAGATGAGATTGAAAGAATTTTTTGAGTCCATTTAATTGTGTTTCTAGAATTTAAAAATGCAAATGGAGTAATGGACGCATAGCAAAATGGGGTTTTATTGCAACTCATGGAGCCTTTATGTTTTGTTGGAAAATGAAGGCCCAATCCCAATTACACCTACACTTTCTATCATTTTAAAATTTAAATTATCAGATGATACGTGTACGCTCATAGTTGTTGGGATGTGAGAGGTAGTACAGGCACTGCTTAACTCCAGCCACGTGTGGGTGAGGGCATCTATGAATACTCTAGAACATCTCCAACACAACTCAAAGGATTTGTGACTATGATGGAGGCGAACAAAGAGAGAAGAGGGCAAGTGCAGAAGCAGAAGGTTGAGGAAGTTGAAAGAGATGCGTAGAAGAAAGATTTTGATACAAAAACAATGGGTGTTGGAGCAATGATAAAGGAGCCGATTCGTGAATCCATAATTACTCAACATGATGATGAATGACATGAGCAAGCGCAACATCCTGATGATGGAATGAGTGTCTACTCTATTGTCTAAGAGCGAAATGAAGCCGACGTATTGTCGTAGTCATGATTTCATTAACGAATTCTAGGTCTTCGATTTCGATAGAGGAAGTAAGTGTAAACTATACACTTCAGAGAAGATGAAAATGGAAGCTGCGGTTTGGAGATGAAAATGGAAGTTGCGGCGATTGAAATGGCTTATGGCGAATGAAACTGATGCAAGGGAATTAAGATTAGGCTTTTTTTAGGGCTCAATTAATGGCGGACGAGAATAAGTTTTGGGTCGGTCGGACGACGGTTTGTCTTGTAACATTGGTCCAAAGCGTCTCTTTTAGTATTAACAGGGTTTAATAATAATCCGGTGGAGTGGAGTCCAGGGTCCTTGTCGGACCGGATCAGGGTTTTAAAAGCAGTTGATAGAAAGGTGGCAATGAAGGTAATTTTCGGAATAAAACAATCGAAAATCATAAAAATAAATCGATGACAACAATTGGCTATTGTTGATGATTGGCGAGACAAATAAGGGCGAGATGAGATGGGTCTTAGTCAAGAAGCTGAGGAGAGAGTTTTTGTGGTGATAGTGTGTTGTCAACGTCTGAAACATGCCCTATTTGGCTTGGTTGTTGATGCTATGGTGTAATTTAAGATTATTTTGTAAGATTTTAAACTTATAGAGACTTATAGTAATTTTAGGAGTATTTTTGCTAGGTTTTGAACTTCTTTTACATGTAGATGTCACTGATTTGACCTACCGGTCAAACTGGTTTAACCGATCTCCGATCAACCTGAGACCCAACTAATTTGCTGGGTTTTACCCCAGGCCGGGTTTTAAAACCTTGTTCCCTAGCCTCATCCTAGGAGATTGCCAACCCCAACTATCGCAATAATAACAATATAGCAAATGGTTTACTAGTAGTGTTATTACTCACAAAACTAGTTTTACAATATTTAATGCTTCTAGCTTTGCTAGATACTGGAATTTGTAATTTTGTTGAAAGATTTTTATAAACGCTTAGGAATATTTTCCAAAAATTTGTAGCAGTATAAAGTCAGAATTTTAATGTATTCTTGCTTCATTTGACAGGAAATTTCAGCAAAATATATAAAAGATAGAAATTGATGCATCCTAAATTCCTAATACACAGCAGAACATTTCATCATGTCGTAAAATATCAAATTGAACGAAATGTTTCAGACATTTTACCATATGTTACAGAAGCCAGAAATACAGTACTTGGAGAACCCTGCTTGTATCTCTTAAACCGGAGATTCATTTACCCAATTGAAACTCGTTCAAATACAATTCTTTTGGATGATTGAAAACGGTTAAATATGAAATTGTCTAAACCATGACAGATTTCACTATCACAGTAAGATAAAGGCCAATTGAAAACCGGAGAAGGGATGAAAAGCTCCATGATTTTGTTGTCGACAAAGATACCTTAATTCGACCAAGAATGAGTGATGCACTTGCACCCACCATTTTGTTTAGCATCGATGGGAAGCTTTTTACAAATCTCCAATTTTCTTCATCTATTGTTTAGGGTTGGGAGCAGCCATCTTTCCACCTGCAACCCTTAAGTTTTCTTCACAAACAGCTCGGATGGAAGATTGCAACTTCCTACAACTTCATTTGACCAAAACCTCCCTTGAATGAACCATAAAGAGGTTGTGATCTTCTGAAACTGAAAATATCATCAATGTGAACGACAGTAGGCTCAACTGATTCGCTGTTGTCTGATGTGTACTCAGATGCATGTTGGTTCCCATACACTCGAATGCTTAGTGTCTTCTTCTGAGGTGCACCAATTTTAACATATTCATTGAAGAAAGCTATCAATTCTTCTTGTGTAAGCTGCCTTAAAGCTGCAACCTGTTTCAGTTTCAACAGTTGTAAAAATGAACTATTTCGCGAAATAACAAGTCCATGACTACAGATTGAAAACATAATTTTAATTTGCTCAAGTTCCTTCAAAATCATGTGTTTGATAAGAAAGAGTTCAAACAGTGCAGAGGGTATGTTCTTTAAGTCCCTCAGTTCATCTTATTCTCCAAACATACTTGAAGATTCTTGTTTTGAACATGTGGAAGAAGATGAGATTGATTTTCATACCTCAGCTTCCCTCCTATCAAATTTGAGGGTCCCATCGGAAATCTCTCGCCAGTAGAATCCGGATTCTTCCCTTAGATTCTTGTGCTTCTCAAGCTTCATATCAATCAAGGCATTCACGTTGCTCTGTGTCACAAATATTATTTCATCCTTAGGAGGCCAGATCGACTAAATCACAGAAATTGCATATAACAAGAAATATTCTAGTCAAGATTTTGCACACAAGAAACTTGTAGCTTGGTGGATTATGGAACGAGAATAAGACAGTTGCTACATTTCTCAGCCGTCAGAAAATCTGATTGTCCAGAGCTATCCTTTCCATATTCTACGATCACTAAATCAGTTACAATGATTCAATTGAAGATAATTTTAGACACATATTACATAAATGTCCCTCATCACACTGATTGGGTTGATAATGGTGATTCAAGTTAATTGTGAAAAGAATTGTGATCTCATTACGTCAACAATCTATTTGTTTGTATTTAACACAGATCCATTTGCATCCAGAATTAAATATACAGCAAAAGGAGGATGAACAACCATACTAGTTTTATATACCTAGCACCAATAGGAAAATATTTACCCTTAGCATACACCAAATTGTTTTCAGCTGTTACGGATCTAAAATTAGGAGCAAAAATGTAATGTCCCTATTAAAAGCATGTTACCCAACTGATTGATTGAATTTTCTATTTGTAAGAGATTCAAACTCTGAACTACCCAAAGAAAAAAAAAAAAAAAATCATACATATCCACTACCAATTTTCATAAAGAATAAATAAATAAATTCTTCCTTTGTGATTAGAGAAAACATTCTCATCACTGGAACACAAAGAAAGAAGTCAATTAGAAAAGTATTATCTCACCTTGAATTGTTCACTAGTCATCTCATAAAGTTTACTTCCAAACATCTCGAGGAATGATTCAACTCTTGAATCAATATGTTTTGGACCCTGTTAAAAAATCAACAAAGCACTTGAGGCAATGAGGCAATGCTGCAAATTACAAGAGGAAAACCATGCCATATACCTTCACAGAGGATTGGATGATGAACTGCAGCCCACGGATACCCGAATCATTCCTACATGAAAAAAAAGAAAATTGAAATTAAGTTAAAATGCAAATATTCCAAGTGCAATGTTGAATTAGAAACTAAAAGTTCTTTTTGTACCTCTGCATAAGCACAGTAATGTACCCAAGTTGCTCAACCGATCTAAGCTGGTGGAAGGCTGGTTGTTTTGCAATGAGAGAAAAAAGCTGAAGTTTCACATTCATTTGGAAATCATCTTGATGAACCTGAAATATCGAAGGACCTGATGTCAGAACTGCAATAAACCTCCAACAGAGACAACTCATCAAATAGAATCGATAATGTAGAAAACGTCATAGAGACAGAGTTCCAAGAGGCAATATCGTCCATGGAAAACCAGGAGCAACAAAGCTGTATAGGTAAACAAATATGGTACTTTTGACTTTCAACACAACAAAGGTTTGAGAAACGTATTGAAGTATCATTTTTTTATTCATAACATATTAAATTTAAATCAGTAATTTCTCAAAACATACCAGCTTTTGTGTCTCCAAAAGATACAAGGGGTCAGGCTGCATATATATGATTTTGTCGGACATATACATCTATTGCCCAAAACCTTTAGAAAATCAAAGGTCACAAAACATTCTAACCTCTGTAAGTCAGGTATTGCCTCCAGGATTAGAAACATTGCTTAAATCCAGCATATAGATTTACAAGATAATGAACAAAATTATTTCTTTCAGAGCTTAATTTAAGAGCCTCATTGACATGCATTGAAGCAAGGACCATTGCCACCAATGATTTGCAATTCACATCAAATAACAAAATTTCCCAATCACAGTTTATTCTATGTTGCACGACCTGGTCTGAATAACTTATTTATAAAGCATAGTACTAAGGAACACCAGTAGTAGTTACGAATCTAGGCCTTGATAAAAGCAATAATCTATATCAACATGTTTCAAAGAAGCTAAAATGTCTTATGATTGTAACTTGTAGAAAGACAAAGCTACAATCCACGCGAAAGAAATTAACTATCATTAACTGAAGAAATCGAGTAGTTACCACATAATCCTTACAGGAAAATAATCTTTAAAAGGACAGTTAATTATCATGCAATGGACTTTTGTATGCACATGGTTGTGACAATTTATAGCTCTGAAAATTTTGTATCTAATTGGAGCCACTTAATTCATCTATCAAAGAACTTTCCGCCTTAAACCTTATTCCATTTGTTGCTAAAGATTTTCAGCACTTTAGTAAACACTTTTACATTTCAAACTTTATGGCAATTTAATCTAGGATATATACTAATACATGCTTATAACTAAACAAAAGAAGAAAAAAAAGGTTATTTTTTGATAGCTTTTCGATAACTTCCCTTTTTAGATTATAATAAATGTGCCAATAGGGTGAATATAGATATAACAGGAAGTTGAGACATTGAGTGACAGTCCAATGAATTTGCAAACGATATTAATTTAAGTGAGTGTAGAAGTCAACTAAAATAGGAAAAGATAAATCTAACCTAAATTGGTCATTTGACAGAGTTAACTCTTGAACCAGTGGGAAGGTCAATTAAATCTCTGTCAAAGGTAGTCAAGGGAAAGGCCGCAAAAAACATGTTTGAGACTGGAAAGGGCACAATGGCCAAGATATATGGTCCTAACAGGAACCCAGATAGCCAAAAAGTTTCAAGGACTAAGTAAAGCAATTTAATCCTTGTTCTGTGGGAATCTTGCATAACTTGATATCAAAACCTCCAGGCATGTCATAGCATGGTGAATAAATAATATTATGTTCTTACGAAAGAAATAAATCTGATACTAAATAGCAATTAGTAGCCCAATTTGACCAAAAAATTTTACTCACTATCCTAATAGTATTTTCAGATCTTTTAAGCATCAGAATAAATCAAAGGAGACTATATACATTGAGGGTAACAATAGCTGCTAACTTTCACAAGAAGTCACTCCATTTTAATTAAAAACAGGTGTACTGAAAACTAAAGTCCTACAGTGAAATCTCTCCATTCTTTTCTTAAATGTTAGTACCTGAATATAGTGGACTAGGCAAGAATTCTCATCATTTGGGTTCAAGCCGTAGTTGGAGTACACATAACTCTTCCCCTTATCAAGCTTAACAACTCTATTTGTCAAATGCTGGGATGGGAACAAAGGTCGGCATATTGGGTTTGAACCCTTAAAGAAAATATCTTCAATGTGCTGGATCATTGATCCTGCTTCATTGGATTCAATGTTTCCTGAAAACAAAAGAAAACATTAAATAAATGATTAGAAACTAGGAAAGAATGACTGAAGTTGAATTTAAATAAGTGAAGCACAAGAACCTGCTATGTAACACTCTAAGAAGGCCCTGGAGAGCATCATGGGAGCAAATTTAGCAAGATCTTCAGCTTCAAGATGAGGAAGAACTTCAAGTTCTTCAATCCAAGGCCATGTCTGATCCTGTAGCATTAATGAGCAGTAGTACATAGCCTGCTGATAGGGTTGTTGAAACTTGAAATTTTGATATTCCTTTGTTACCAATTCCTAACCAAAAAAGTAATAATAGAGGTATTAACAACAATATTCTTGCATTAACTGCTTTGCGTAATAAATGGATTTTCTAAATTATATGCTTTAATAATGAACCTATGAGATCGGTCAAGGCAGAAAACACAAACAAGAGTAAGGAATCCAGGAAGGTCTCACAGATGTCAATCATGAACAACTGTATAGGAACTATAAACTCAGCCTCAAGGAAAGGAGGTGCCTCCAAGTAAGCATGATTACAATAATTAGCCAAGGACTAAATATTGAAAAGAAAAAATGAATCTTTTTAATAATTCAACCCGTTAAGTAATTGATAAGCCAGCGGTGCATAAAGTCTACACCCTTAAGGGGCGTAAAAAGCATTAGAAAGGTTGTTAAGGGAGAGGGACCACAAAGTACAGGTGTCATTGGGGTGGATTCTGTTTTGGAGAATACAAATTGTGTGAGTAAGGGTAATTGTGGAAAAAAGGGAATTAGTATATATTCAGCAGAGTTGTAGTAGGTCTTTCATCTTTTGAAATTGGGTTGATAAAACAGGGGAGGTTCCTGGCTCCTCGAAACGCCAGGGTGTTGGGATAATTCCAATCATCTCATCTGTTCTTTTGCATTCATTTCTTCTGTTTAATACAAATAGTGCAGGATTTGCAATTGTGTCTTGAGTTGTGATTGATTGTGTGTTGGTTGATTTGTGTGAGAATTACCGTTGGTGGGTGTATTTGATTGAATCTGCAGGTGGTTGTATCAAATTGGTATCAGAGCCAAGTTGGGGAATGGTAAAATCCAAAATGGAAACTAGGATGGATAATGTGGAGAAGGAGATGAATACAGTAAAAGAAGACATAGGATCCTTGAAAGTTGACATGGGTAGTGTGAAAGAATATTTGACAGTAATGTTAATGCGCATGAGAGAAGAGAAGGAAGAAGAGAACAAGAAAGAGAGAAGACTTCTTCATCGGCAGAAAACCAGAATGTTAGTAGGGATAAGGAATCAGAACGTGAAGACAGTGGGAAAGACGAAAAAAGAAACAACCGGAAACTGGAGTTACCCATCTTTAATGGTGAGGATCCGTTTGGATGGTCCTTCAGAGCAGATCGTTACTTCGCCATTAATCAATTCCAAGAGACAGAAATGGTGGGAGCAGCAGCAGTTTGCATGGAGGGAAGAGCTTTAAGCTGGTATCAATGGGTCGAATCCAGAGCACCTTTTCAGTCGTGGGAAACTTTCAAGACAGCCTTGATCGACCGTTTTCGACCATCATTTAAAGGATCAGCATATGAAGCTTTAGTGGCCTTGAAACAAGAGGGGACAGTTACTGAATATAGGGAACAGTTTGAATCTAGTGCAGCACCATTGAAGGACCTGGGCGATGAACTGCTCAAGGGAATTTTCGCGAATGGCTTAAAGGAAGATATAAAAGCTGAGCTTCGTTTGTCTCAGCCAAGTACCTTATTTGGGCTGATGGATCAAGCCCACCGGATTGAGGAGAGGAATTGGATATTGGATAAACAAAGGCCCAAGCCATTTAGAAACCAAATGGGCCGTGGGAGAGCCATATTCACGGGTCAGCCCAAACCCGGAACTTACACGCACTAACTGGTCGACTTTCAGTGCAAGACCACCAGATTCTTCTTCGTTAACGCCAACCTTCAACAAGATCACTGACCGAAAAGAGAAGACGACGGAGTCTGTGGGGTCCATCAACCGATCTGACAATTTCCTGGCTTCGATGCCGATCGCGCACAAACGAGAACGTGGGCTCATATCACCGTGGACGAAGTATGGACCCAACCACCGATGTAAAAACAAGACGCTGCAAGTGCTGTTGCTCTTGGATGACGACGACACACACCCGCCGGAAAATGGGACAGAAACTGACGAAGAAACCAACGGTGAAGGTAAATCCCTAGCCCTGTCGATGAACTCAATTGTGGGGATTTCTTCGGGAAAAACATTGAAATTACAAGGGAGATGGGAATGAAAGGGTGGTGGTTTTGGTGGATAGTGGGGCTTCCCACAATTTTGTGTCCCACTGGGGTTGTACAAAAGTTGGGGTGAAGGTGGATGAAGGAAAGCCTTTCGAGTAATGGTGGGGATGGATGTACCATTCGGGGTAAGTGGGATTTGTAAGGCGGTGAGGCTGAAACTTCAAGGAATTGAGATACGCAGAGTTTTTCCCTTTGAGTTGTGAGGTGCAGACGTTTTGGTTTTGGGGTTACATGGCTGAGTAGCTTGGGGGATGTGAGTGCCAATTGGCAAAGATTAACTATGGAATTTGACTGGGAAGGGAAAAGGGTGAAACTACGAGGGGATCCCCTACTGGTAAAGACAGAGGTTTCACTTAAGACTATGGTTAGGACTTTACAGGCTGCAGGAAACGGGTATGTGGTGGAATTTGGATCCATAGGGTTGAAGGAAGAGCCAATACAGGAGGAAACTAAACCGGGAATAACTGAGTTAATAGACAGGTACCCACAACTATTTGACCAGAATCCTAAATTACCACCCCATAGGACCCATGACCATGCCATAGAACTTCAACCAGTTCTAAACCACCCAATATCCGACCCTACAAATACCCGTATTTTCGTAAGAATGAAATCGAGAAGTTGGTCGGGGAAATGTTATCTCATAGGGATTATCCAAATCCAGCGTGAGCCCATACGCCAGCCCTGTTTTATTGGTCAAAAAGAAGGATGGAAGTTGGCGATTTTGTGTGGACTACAGGGCATTGAACGATATTACCATACCCGACAAATTCCCAATACCAACCATTGAAGAATTACTTGATGAATTAGCCGGGCAACAATTTTCACTAAATCGACTCAAGTCGTGGTATCATCAAATTCGAGCGCGAGGTTGATGTTCCCAAAACAGCCTTTCGCACACATGAAGGGCATTACGAGTTCCCCGGTGATGCCGTTTGGACTCACTAATGCACCCTCCACATTCCAAGCATTAATGAACTCGCCTTTAAACCAGCTCCGTAAATTTATCCTCGGTCTTCTTTGATGATATCCTTGTGTATAGCCCCGCCTAACCACACACATTCAAGACCTACAACTCACTTTTCAGATTTTGCAGAACACAATCTGGTGGTTAACAAGAAAAAGTGCTCCTTTGGCCAATCTAAGCCGGAATATTTGGGTCACCTAGTCTCGTTATGGAGTTGAGGCGATCCGAAAAGATTGAAGCCATGGTCTCTGGCCGCGACCGGTAAATGCGGAAGGGATTGAGAGGTTTTCGGGCTGACCTTATTACCACGGAGATTCGTAAAGCGGTTATGGTTCAATTGCACGCCCCTTACTCGCTTATTAAAGAAGGACTCTTTCATTTGGAATGATTCGCCACTTAGCTTTTGATAGACTCAAGGAAGCCATGACGACCGTCCCTCGTTTTAGCAGCCTGCGATTTCACACTACTTTGAAATTCGCATGCACGCATCGGGAAGAGGCCTCTGGGCTTTTGTTTTGCAGCTAGCCTCGCCCGATAGCATTTCTCAGCAAGGCATTCTCCCCTACAGCTAAGTTGAAATCGGTTTACGAGCGTGAGTTAATGGCCATTGTTTTTGCAGTTAGGAAATGGAGCCATTATCTGTTGGGCAGAAAATTCCTCATCAAAACCGATCACAGCCTCCGCTTTTAACTGGATCAACGATCAAAAACCCCTAACAACACAAATGGATCTCCAAGCTAATGGGTTTTACCTTTGACATTCAAGATACCTGTGGGCCTCCAACAGAGTAGAGATGCTCTTTCCCGGCAGAAGATGGAACCGGGCGGGTCCACCTTTCAAGATTATCTACGTACATCTAATTTGAGGAGTTCGGCCTACTTAAGCACAAACATCCGAAACTCGTGGTAATCATTCAGATCTTCTCCTTGGTTCTTCTAGTCGACCCTAACTATCATATCCACGGGTCGCCTATTCTATAAGAACAAAGTTGGTTATTCCAAAAGAGTCCAGATTTGTGTCCAAATTACGATCAATTCCATCGTAGTCCTAGTGGCGGCCACTGGGTTTCTTCGTAACCTACAAAAGAGTATCTTCGTAGTTTACCGGGAAGGTATTCGGGAGATATACAAAACTTCATTAAAACCTCGTACCACCTGTCAACCGAATAAGCACATCATTAAAACTCGCGGACTCCTCCAAACCTCTCCCCATTCCGAACAGTCTTTGAGGATATTTCTATGGACTTTATCGGGACCGCCACGTCGGGTGGTGTTGATACCATCTTTGTTGTCGTTGACCGCCTAACCAAGTACACCATTTTTTTAGTCTCGCCACCCATACAATGCAAAGGATGTCGCCAACATATTTGTTAAGAAGTGGTGCGTCGCACGGTTTTCCCAATTCCATTGTTTCGATGAGACAAACTCTTTATGAGTCGGGCTTTGGCAGAGTTGTTCAAGGTCAGCAGTACGCTCAAATTTAGTTCGGCTGTACCATCCGCAGACCGATGGACAAACGGAGGTGGTTAATAGGTGCCTCAAGCGTATCTACGCGTTTCGCGCAGCATGCGCACAGCAGCTGGGCCTAATTGGCTTACCCGGCGCAATACCGGTACAATACAACCTACCACGGTCCATCCGCATGCCGCCTTTCAAGGCCCTCTATGGACGAGATCCCCCACCCTTTTAAAATTCATGATGTCCCATCTCGCCGTGGAAGAGATCAATGTCCAACCGACGAACGTAATGCCATTTTAGGGAGCTTAAGGACAATTTACTTATGGCTCAAACTCGCATGAAATGACAGCCGATCTTCATCGGCGAGATGATTGTTTCCACCTGGTGACTCGCCTCAAGCTTCAGCCCTACAGTTTAAGTCTCTTGCCCGAAAGATGAACGAGAAACTCACTGCTTCTATGGTCCTTACCCCTGCTCGAACGATAGGACCAAGTGGGCTTATAAATTGGATCTCGTCCACACCCGCATTCATCCCTGCCTTCCATATTTCTCACCAAGAGGAGCTTACATCGCTGGTACCCATCCAACCCCTTCCCCGACTCACTCAAGATATGGAATTAATGGTCCAACCAGATATCGCTTTTGGCGATGCGAACCTTGTCGATGGGTCTAAAGAAGTTCTCATCAAATGGCAGCATTTACCTGATTTTGAAGCCACCGGGAACCATTTGAAATGATTCGACATAGCTTCCCACAATTTCACCTTGAGGACAAGGTGAATCTTCAAGGGGGGGGTATTGATAAGCCAGCGGTGCATAAAGTCTACACCCTTAAGGGGCGTAAAAAGCATTAGAAAGGTTGTTAAGGGAGAGGGACCACAAAGTACAGGTGTCATTGGGGTGGATTCTGTTTTGGAGAATACAAATTGTGTGAGTAAGGGTAATTGTGGAAAAAAGGGAATTAGTATATATTCAGCAGAGTTGTAGTAGGTCTTTCATCTTTTGAAATTGGGTTGATAAAACAGGGGAGGTTCCCTGGCCCTCCTAAACGCCTGTGGTGTTGGGATAATTCCAATCATCTCATCTGTTCTTTTGCATTCATTTCTTCTGTTTAATACAAATAGTGCAGGATTTGCAATTGTGTCTTGAGTTGTGATTGATTGTGTGTTGGTTGATTTGTGTGAGAATTACTGTTGGTTGGGTGTATTTGATTGAATCTGCAGGTGGTTGTATCAGTAATCCATAGGGGCCAATTAACCTGTTGGCTACCCATGACAAGATCATTAATGGACATAAGAAAAGAGGCCTGAGAATTCTTGGGACAGAACAAATCATAGAAGAAATCCCCCAGTCCTAGATGAACTTGGAATAAACAAAACAAAGTATGCTTGTAGTAGCATATGGAGTTTATGCATGAGTGTCTTTCCATGTAAATGGAATAAACGAGTGAAGAAGAAAGATAAAAGATAAAAACATATACCTAAACCATTCTAGCCATAAGTCACATGATTCATTAACAGTTCAATATAGCAAAAGCTAGCTATACCATGGAACAACAAAACAGCATAAAATAATTTCACTACAATTCAGTTGGATGCTTAGAATGTACTGAGAAATTAATGCTCAAATTATAAAGGTGGCATATTTTGGGCATAAGAACCATCAGTCATTACCTTAATCACAGAAAATCTGTCAGGTTTCACTTTAAATTCCGCAATTTTTTGAACAACAGTTTCCAGTAAGATCCTCAATTTGTGGTTATACCCGACCAGAGTCACCTGAAGAAGCAACAACCATTTATGACATGAAAAAACAGATTTGTTCCACAGGGAGAGTGAGATATGCCATTACAATTTTACCATAGATGTTAATGAGCCTTGGAAACATTTAGAAACAATTTGAAAGATGGTCAAATGCCAAGAGCAGAAAACAAAATATGGAATAATAACACAATGAAAGACAAATTTCATTGAAGTTGAATCCCTCCAAAGATTCTTAGCACAAAGCCCAAATCGGAATTTTATTTACTTATTTAGTCATATATGTTAATGTTCCAGAGATTACAATATGACGAGCATCTATACAATTCAAATACCTATATTAATTCAACAGTTTCAAAATATGGTACAAATAGACTAAAAATAACAATTTACAGTCATGCATAATAACAGTGTCACATCCTCCCTTGGAATGTCCAAAGAAACACTCTCAAGCTGAGCCATGAGAGCAGAAAACTCTGTAGTTTCTATATCGTTCAATTCCTCAAATTTCAAAGTTCCAGCCCATGGGAATGGATGAAAATTACACCCTATGCTTGATTGAAATGAAATCAATAAATAAATACAGTTTTATACAAGCTGTACAGGTATTGACTGCTTGACCCATTAATGCTGATGGTCAAAAAAAAAAAAATCTAGATCAACTTCCAAGGACTGAGCTTAGGTTGGAACAGCAGTAGGCAATGGCCTCTTTATTAAAAAAGTAACACTTAGTATATTTATCTACTGTACAGTAAAAAGACAGTCTGAACTGTATCTTTGTTACTAAAAAAATTACAATTCTCTTTGTTTCCTATAAAAAAAAAAAGGGGCTCATGCAACAAGCACAATTTAACTAGAAAGCTGCAACTTAAGTTCTCTAGGACCTTTTTTTTCAAAGAACTCCAAACAACATGTGAAACCCCTGCCATAGTACCAGGTGACAATTCAGCCTAAAGAGTTAAGACCACAATTCAGTATTTCTTAGTAAAGCATCCAATTAACTTTAAATATTCTACCCACTCATAAATCCCATCCAGATTAAAACATATAGAGGCTCTTCCTGGAATTATAACTCAATGACCCTAGCTCTTTACCGGCAGATTTTCTCCGAGGCAAGGACGATAGAATTCAGAAACTATTAAGAATCAGAAATTTCCTTACAAACGCACTTGTCATAAAATATGTATTTAATTTTAATCAGATGACTATCTGCTTAAGAGGAATCTTAGAGAGTAAGCTGGTATTAAGATTGCAATTATCTGATAGTTATGTACAAAATTTATATAAAACCCTCCAATGTACACATTTTAGACAAATGAAATTGCATCCTCCTATAACTGTGTATTTGCAAAAGTATTGTGCATGAGTTGACACAAAGTTGTACATCCTCAAAAGTCTGATATAACAAGTCTCAAATTTCAAGACATAATGCATCCTAAAACAACTATCAAGTATGGAAAGTTTTGTACAAATTTTATATAGCACCCTCATTGGAATTATAATATTTTCAATATAAAGGCACTCTTATAGTTTTTGTACATGTATTGATTTTAGGGGGACACAAGTGTCAACCATAGGAGGCTGACAAACCAAATTTACAATACAATTTTATAGCAAATAAAAGCTTTCTGAGATTGCTTCAACTGATCTGTGTTCTTTTTATGATAGATCTTATGACCTCCCCAAGGAGCTTAACCAAAAACTACTCATCCAAATTTTAAAATTCTATTTCACAAATTACCCACCCATAGATGATGTGATCAAAGGATTATTCAGAGCACCATGGCATGACTACTTCAAATGAAATGTAAAATGTTAGACTAGATGATACTTTAGCTTCAAATTTTCTAGTCTTAATTTTTATCTCCAGAGGAAATTTTTTTTTGAAAAACCATTGCAAGGTCGTGTAAAAGAGAAACCAAAATGGAATTTACTGCCTTTTACTAATTTCTAAATCAAGAAATGCGGACAAATCAAAGAGAATCAATAAAGGTTGAAGAAAAGTAAAGATAATACCTGAAAACCATTATCTGTGTGGTGTAAGCCGTAATAAAGACCAGCAACCTGAGCGTAGTAAGCTGAAATATACAAGATATTGGTTAAGCAATAGATGTACTCAAACTCACCACAAATAGAAATAGTTGACAGAATCCCAAGTCGGAAAAACATCATCAAATTGCAGATTTATGGACTATATAATGTATAACCATGCAGTACTGTTCTGTCAGCTCAACTAAACCTAAATCCAACAAGGTAGGGTACGTAAATCTTTTTGCAATAATCTGCTCTGCCAAAGAACACTACGGTTAAATAGAAAATATTATTCAATGATCATTCATCTAATCCTACTTCAACATCCTCCACATTCATTCAACGTCTTACCATATTCATTCAAGTAGTCCATTAACAACCGAGTAAATATATCAGTCAGAACTTCAGCTTCAGGAGAACTGCTAGAGTGGGGGCAGTTGAAGTATATCTTAACAAACGCCTTGGGAGAGGTGAACATTGTATCAGGCTTGTACCATAATGTTGAATATGATGACTTTCTTAGTAAAACTGGAAATTTGGCCTGTTACAGAGGTCAGTCACATCAGAACAATTGCTTTAGAGAATAGTAGATTAAAAAAAAAAGAAAAAACAAATCATCCAACCTTCTCTTGTGCTTCCTTAAGCGACAAGTCAGTAGGGATGAAGATATTAGGTGCTGGCAGGTGAAGATTTTCATCAGGAGCAGACAGTATCCATTCCTGCAATCAAATAAGGCTTTCAATAGTCATAAATTTCTTTCCTTCAAGATACTGTAGCTGCAAATATATATATATATATATATATGTATGTATTCCCCCAAAAGAAAACATTACAAGAATCACTTGTAATCTACTTCATTTTCTCTATTGGCAAATATACCCATACTGCAATTGGGATACCCTGCAGCCTGATACGTCCACCTGCTACTAATACAATGAAACTTATCACAAGCAACATCAAACAACAAACCTGAATCACAGAGTCATTGATTTTCTCAACAGAATATGAGGTGCCATACCATGGCTCAACCATGTCAGTGTGTCCTTCAAATTTCTTCGACTCCCAAAAAATTCTGAGAACAGAAAGTTTATTAGAAAACTATCACCTGTCAATCACAATGCTCCCAGTTTGATAGGACTAGATATTAGTGAGGTTCTAGTATTATGAGAATTCTTAGGTTACACCAATAAAGCCATGAGAAGGTGAAGCACAACAGGAGCAAACTAAAATAATAGAAAGTCAATAAAATTTTCACACATAGCACCAAAATATATGCTGCCTGCAGCTGATTATTCAAAAAAAGAATTAAATCTTCACAGTTGCACGTGGATTTTTATGCTACATGCTGAGTAAATTCTTTTATTTACACAATAAATACTCAGGGAAATGTTATATAAATGTATAAAAAATAGCACACTAAATATTTGAGAAGAAGCTTGGATGTTTCATGGCCATTAGTGGAGAAGAAGAAGAAGAAGAAAAAGAAACAGAAGCGAGAAAGGCCACCCTAACCATTTTCCAATTCAATTTGGTAACACATATAGTTCAGAACAAAGTACTACTGAGGGTGGTTGGAATCCCTATATCTGCTTAGTGAATTCATATCTTCCTTGCGTTTGCCTGGATTTTTCATGTTATAGAGGGGAATAACTCAGTTCTCCTACACAGCTGAGCCAGAAGAAACATTAAAAAACAAACATCAGATAAATTAGGAAAACTGAGTGATTCCCCTATTTGTTCAAAGAAAGCAACCCAGAAGAAAAAGTAAATTGGATTTTGCATGCCAGGAGTACAGGTCATATATATATTCAAATATTAAGTATTCTGTCTCTATATCTGTTTGCCTTTTCAGTTTCACATAATTTTCTGTTCAAAGCTGCAGCTTCAGTAGTAATATATAGATACAGAACCGGAAGATTTTAAATCTCAGATTAGTAGTTAGTATAACATAAGTCTAAGGCTTGCCCCCTATTTGTACAGTTTAAATATTTGCTTGGTTCAAAATAAACTGAAACCAAAACGTAAAAAAAAAAAAAAAAAAAAGCAAACATATAAATGAAGTTTGGATAACTTCTACCCAGTGTCCGATACCAGGGCCCAGGAAAAAATCAACTAGAAAGAGATGAGTATAGTCACATCAAAGCAGAATTAAGGGAAAGCAAAATGAAATAATGCAAAGAAGATAGTGTCCTCTCCATGTACCCATTCAAACATTCTCTAGCACTTACTAACTTACCGAACTTTATTTGGAGAAAGCTCATTCAATATCTTTTCAATAGTCTCTGGACAGAATGTGGAAGGCAAGGATGATCCCACTAGCCAATCTTTAGGGGGATATATCTGAGAAAAATTAGAATGGATCATTTATAAAAAAAAAAAAAAAAAAAAAAATTTGATTTATTCCCAATCAGCACAGACAACTACAAAAGAAAGATATCAATCAGCCAACACTTCATGATTTGTAAACCATGAAATGTTCACAAATAATACCTGGGAAATAGAAAGAAAAGAAAGAAAACTAAAGCCAAATTTTCAGACATTCCATAATTGTAGTACAAGGACCAATAATAAATTAAAAAAGCAGTGAAGAAACCACAAACACAAAGTCCATTTTTCAACACAATATGCAAAAGAAAATATTATTCAGCTATCATATTCCCTAATTCTAGATTATACTAAAAATATATACACATAATAAGAATTTAAAATTGGACACCCTGGGCAAAGGAATGAAAAAACAAATCTCTAAACTCTTAATAACACTAATATAATAAATCGTTTGAGCAAAAGAAGATTTAGAATCATTTTTAGTCATTTACTAAGCGACAATATGATGATAAAGAGACAAGTAAGATAATCCCACTTTTCATCTAATCAAGCATAAATTAAAGACGTTTCTTGGATCTTTGTTTGTAACTGCAGTAATTCATATTTTGACAATCCCCCCGTTTTTTTGGCCTTCTTCAAAACAAGAAGAAAACCTTTCACAGAGCTGTTTCTGCAACTACGTATTTCAACTACCCTATAACAAAAGTGTCAAATAAAAAAAAAAAAAGAAAAAAGAAAGAAAGAAAGAATTATACACAAATGCAGAAGGGAAACTTCAGATATAGGTAGAACCTTTCAGATACCTGCATATTAGAAGCAATGTTAACCACATAGTCAATTGCGGGGAATTTATCCTGATAATGAAATGTTGTCTCGGAAATAGCTGAAAGCTTCATAAAAATAAGTAAAATGTCAGAAAGCTGAAGTAGGAAGGCAATGTATAGCAATACAGATTATAGTAATGTAAAAGGATATACCAGAATTCATCAAGCTAAATAATATCATGGCAATACTCTTAGATATTGTGGATAAACAAGAAGACATTTTAATGCACAACGTGAAAGATCAAAATGAAACCCTCAAATTATTTTGACTCATTACTGACACTACAACAAATAAGCTCATAGCAGCTTCCTTTTTCATCCATTGGCATCCTTTGTCAAGGTTTGAAGAATCAACTAATACAGCTCCAATTTGCATTAATAGTTTGGAATGTTATAACTTAACTTTCTTACCATTGCATACAATTTTTGGGCATGGCACATTGTTGTTTCTTCCATTATAGGTGAGTAAATCCTATAGATTGTGGGTAGCTACAGTCATATCTTAAAATTCTAATTTTTCCATTTCAAAAAAAGCATCTCTTAAAATTCCAATTTCTCAATAATATTAATGCAACCTATTTTTATATACAAAAAAAATATCAATGAACTCGCAGAAACAAATTAGGGCCTGTTTGATAGAAAATTTAAATACAATTTGTTTGTTTTATGAAAACGCATTTGGCAGAAATGAGTTAAAATGTTTCCAAAAACTAGTGTAAGAGCAGAAAATGATTAAAAGTCGTTTCTACAGTTTTCTATTATTTTAAATTTGAAAACAATTTTTGAATATTATATCAAACATATTTTCAAATATTAAAAATATTAAGATACAACTTAGAAATTTAAATCGTATTTTTTATTTTTGAAAATAATTTTTAGATCATAAATCAGACACACCCTAACTATTGAAATATATAAGAATTTAAGGAAGAAAAAATAATCTTCCCATATGTTATGCAGTGTTATAGAGCCAACTCATAAACCAAACAACCTAACTCCAATGTATCTATGTAGATGAAATCAATGACAAATTAATTATCCTAGCAGGTACGCACTTCTTTTGAGGTGTTAAATATAAATAATGAGCTACATAAATGACACGCAGACATACCTCATCAAATATCCATTTGCAAGCACCAGACTTTTGTAAGAGGTTGATGTACCTAAATAACAACCCCACAATATCTTGCATGTGCTCTATAATTCATAAAGGAAATGAGAATTCTTAGTCTAGAGATCTACAAGTTGTGGTCATTGACATACTCTTATCAGGACAATTTTAATCCATTAGATCATATCTGAAAAAACTCAATGCCGAGTAACAACCTACAAAATTACTTACCATGACCAGCATCAGTTACTTCAATTACAACATCAAAGAATGAATATTCTGAAGTCCAATCCCCTTCACCTGCAGATAATCCTGTAGCCCATCCTGAAAAAAATTGGAAAGAAAGCAACCACCATGAATTCGCCTTGTAAAGATTAAAAATTGAGTGCTGATAAGATAATGACAGCAAAGATAACATAAGTTTTTACTATTTTAGCCAAGTGAAACCAATCAAAGGTTATAGTTTAGCACCAGTATTTAGCTTTAATCTCTAGCATTATTATTATTAGTATTATTCGTATTATTATTATTATTATTATTATTGTCAGAAGCTTTTATGATTATTATTATTATCTTCTATCATGTAAGAATTAGCCTTTATCTCATTGAGTTTAACTTTCTCTCCATCTCATTACAAGTTATTTTATTCCAATTAGCATTACTCTACTATAGATACATGGTCTTGTAATATTTGGTGACACAGCTGTTTCTATAATTATAATCTGCGTACTCATATGTGAGTTATTTTTTTCTTTGCTAATACTCTTGGTATTCTTGCTAATTATAAAAGACAGCTCCTATTAATCTCATAAAAAGAAAGCAGCCCAACCCTCAAAGCACTTAATGTAAATTATGGTCACATACACAACCAGCAAATTTTGAAGAATGTGCAACAGAAATCTGCCACTAAATTGACTTTCTGTGGCATAAAAGAAGTGAAAAACCTACCCAATGTCTTCAAGACGTAAAACAATGATCCTTCTCCTTCGTGGCCAATAAGATGACCAAGATACCTGCATGGTGCTTCCTTGTAATGGCGAATGCTTGGAGTTATTGGCCATATAATTCTCAATTTGTGACCTTGTTTTATTGGAACAGCTCTGACAAGAATCTGAAGCAAAGATAACCAATAAGAGAAACAAAGAAAAACAAAAAGAAAAGAAGATAATCTCTCCAACATAGTAATGTATAAGGATCTGTTTAGGGACGGCCCTTCAAGTGGAACTTGTAGATGTAGAATTATAAAAATAGAACTTTCATGAAAAAGTAGTTAGTTGCTTGGTTGTATAAATGTGATACAGCTAAC
>CM047900.1:9783137-9804392 GCA_026229545.1 Pistacia atlantica
CCACCGCAATAACAACTTTTTAAAATTTTGGTAATTTCTGTGTGGGGAGGACGAGTTATACATACCCAAGATTTATCGTAACGCAGATTGATCGCAAAAGGTTTTGAAATGATAAATAGTACTTTCCGTCATGTTACGTTAGTGATTTCGTTTATTCTTGTTTATTAATAGTGAAAAGACTAAAATACCCTTAAAAGTTTGAATTTTAGTTTTTTATAAATTTAAAAATTTTAAAAAACCCCATAAATTTACAAATTTCACTAAATACCCCAATATATAAAATAACAAAAACACCCCTCACAAGTGCGATTCCGTTACCACCACCGCCAGGAATCTTGCCGGAAAGAAATGCTGATACGCACACGTCGGATATGTGTCTACGTGCGTCGATCGGCCTTTTCCGGCCAGATCCGTGGAGTGATCTGGAGGAAAGGCCGGATCTACGGCTAGATGTGGTCGTCGACACCGCAAAACTCCATCTGCGGCGCGAAGGCCGGTCTGCGCAGATCTCGGCCTTTTCCGCGGATCCGGCTGAAAAGGCCACATTGGCTTTACGACCACATCCGATGGGGATGGGGATCGTCGATGTACTATTCGGTCCAGGCGTGTATGGTGGCGGAATACGCATGGGGAAATTGTAAGGGGGTGTTTTTGTTATTTAACAAACTTTTTATATATGGGGGTGTTTAATAAATTAGCAAACCTAGGGGGTTTTTTAGAAATTTTTAAATTTATAAAAAACAAAAATTGAAACTTTGAAGGGCATTTTAGTCTTTTCACTATTAATAAACAAAAATTACTAACGTAATATGACTTAAGGTACCTATTTGTCGCTTCAAAACCTTTATACAACTTATCATTACAGTAAACTTTGGGTATGTACAAGTCGTTCGCCCTTTCTGTGTGAACCCAAAGATAGCGTTGAACCGGTCACATCGCAGGGCCAATACTGAAAAAGGACCTTGAAACCAAATGAAAAGAAAATATTAACTATACTATTTAATTATTGAATGTGTAAAACCAATCTATTTTTCTTTTATATATGTATAAATATTTCTTAATTGCCTTCCTTGCTCGTCTTGACTTATGTATTCATTTTAATTCTTACCTGGTATATATAATTGTACATAGATGACTGAGGGATTTTTAACCTTGTTGGGTTAGGGTTAATGAAGAAGGATGAAGTGAAGTCCAGGATGGTTGGTTGTGTTAATTAATAAAACATTGAAGAGTGGTTATGACAGTGACTAGAGGTGGTGATTTGTTGTGGGACAGAATTGAATTTGATGTATTTCATGTATGCAGGTTGTTGAAGCTGGATGAAGTCAAGAGATCTGGCACAGGAGGGCGTCAGGACCCTTATATTTACACGGTATTTATGGTTCCTGTAATTTGCAGTTAGCTTCAAAATTAGACTTAAATAGGTTTAATAATTGATGCTTCAACCAAAGAGTAAAATTTAAAAGGAATATATACTAACATATTCTTAGGAAATCTGGGTTCTTAAATTTTGTAGTATAAGCCTTGGAAAAATCTGTTTCTGTGTAATTGAAAGTATATTACGTTTTGCAGATAGCATGAGTAATTAGAGAGCAGAAAGCAGCAAAAGCTGGGTCAATATATAGAATTTGGCATCCCAAAAACAGGGAAATATTGGTTCAACGGATAGCCAAAAAAGACATTATAGCAGTAATTACAGTTGATTAATTTGGTAATATAGTATAGATCTACAGTCTTATTTCTACTTGGTTATCTTTTATAATCAAATATTACTTGCAAACTGTAATTAAAAACTCAAAGGGTCTCTATAACCAAACTTTTAATTGAAGTAATTTTCAGTGGAAATGTCTGTCCATAGTTAATGGCAATTTCCTTATTTTAGTGTGTTACTGAAATTTAGTTATTTATTTTTGGCTTTCTCTTTTATTTCTGCTGGGAAAATTCACTTTGGTACATATTCCTGGAACAAGTAACCAATTTAGATATACATATTCACTTGAATTGAAACTTAGAACTGCTTAATTATAAGCTGTAATGGTATTAGTATAATTTCAAAAAGATTCATTACAAAATTCATTAATAGGTTGTGTCTATATTTTAGTCCAATCAGAATTCTTCATAATACTATATAAGAATAAGATTTCTCAATAGGCCTGTGCCAAGTCTAACGGGCTGAATGAGCGGCCATTTCTTATGGTGAATGGCCATTTTATAAAGTTTGCCATGTTGTAATTTTTTTATATTAAAAACAAAGGGTGCAAAACTAATTTAGATTCAAAAGGCAGGCAGCAAATTGAAGGGTTGGCGTTGAAGTAAGCGACCCAATTGCTTTAGAAGTAAACATCAACAATCTCTTCCTCAACTTTGATAACATTTTTATATGATCGATGCTTTGCTTGTAATCATGAAATACCCAAGGAATTTCGGAGATTCGCCCAATTTAATCTTTGTTTATGCAAATGATTTCTCAACCGCGTTAGTCTTCAATTGTTGACCTAATCTCACACCGCAAGATTAGTCAAATTGGCAACTTTTCAAAGTGCCCAACTATTAGAAACCTACCTTCTGGAAATAATTCAAAATGCTTATAATAATATTTAAAAATCCTAACTACCTTTGGATAGCTTAGCGGTTCGCTTGAGACTCTTGGATGTATTACTCAAGAGATATTGAGTTTGAATCTTTATGACTACTAATAAGGGATAGTAATTAGAGATCTACCTAACTGTTAACTTTAAGATCTCAAGAGAATAATCGAAGTGCACACAAGTTGGTTCGAACACCCTCGAATACCAATATGTATATATATATATACCATTTATTTTCACTTTACTGTATATTAATTTGTTTGCATGGTTAGCTTTTTATGAAATTTTAAAGTAAAGTTGTTGCTGATTTAAGAGGAGTTATCTTCTCATAAATCTCAAAACAAATGAGACTTGTAACTTAGTCTAACTTCAAAGATGAATGTGTATTTACCTTCTACGCTATATCAAAATTTGATGAAAAAATGTTTGTCAAAAAGATTTTAGTCCAAAGAATCTTTAAAAACATTCATGAATTAGGAATGTATTGGGCATTGTATATTAGAATAATTGTAATTGAATAATAATTTGGTTGGGACTAAGTTTGTAAGGGATAGGTTTGTTTGAATTTATGTAATGTAATTAATGATAGGGCGTCTTAAAGTACACCAAAAGCAGCGCCGTCAAAGTCATGCAGCGAATGTTGAACGCGTAACAATAAAGCTGAAGCATTCTTCTCCTATGCCTCTTTCTTTAGACTCCAATTAGGAAAGAGAAAAGAAAAGGCAACGACACAGACACGCAGTCAGTCTAATTGCCAATTCTTTCTTTATTATTTTAATTGCCAATTCTTTCTTTATTATTTTAATTGCCAATTCTTTCTTTATTATTTTAATTGCCATTCAATGACCGTTCCTTTGGTATATTCCCTTAACTACCCCTTACTTCTTGTATTTTGTAGGGTTATCCCCCAACTACTCAAATTGTCAAATTTCTTCACCTAATTACCATAGCAAGGCTAAGGATTTAAAAATCATCAAATCAGATTATTCAACTATGAAGTATTTAATGTAAGATTTATTGTTACTATTGAGATTATTCAACTATGAAGTATTTAATGTAAGATTTATTGTTACTATTGAGATTATTCAACTATGAAGTATTTAATGTAAGATTTATTGTTACTATTGATTCAAGAATATAATCTTTAAAATACTTAAGTCTAAATCCAAATATCTTTCTTAGCATATATTGATTATAGTGAATAGGTGAATTAATACGTTAATAAGTAATGTCATTCTAATAATATTCAATGTCAAATTGGTAATGACATATCATTAATAAAACAATATTATTTTGTAACATATTATATACCACTTTTTAAGTATTATCGTTATAGTATTAACTATTTATCCAATCATACTATCATATGACTTTTAGGGTATTTGTCTAAGCTTATAAGCTGATCAAACTAGCTTTACGCTAGTTTGACAAAATATATTACCACATTATCTTTGTTTAATTTTAAAATTTTATAATATACTCTTATTTAATGTAATATCATTTTTAGTCATTTTATAATAAAATATACTTATAAACCATATTTTACTAAACATGTCAATTACTTATCAGCTACTTATAAGTACTTTAACCAAACACGTAATTGTTTAAAATTTCAAATGCTTTCATAAACTCAGACAAACACCCCCCTTGTAATTTTGATTAAAAAACATTTCTTTTTATCAAATTTATTACTTTTATATATACGAATATGTTATTTTTTATTTTCTATTTTGAGAGTTTGGAGTTAAAATAAACTATTTGAGTAATTAAGTGGTTGGTGACATATTACTATTTATTATTATATGTAAAATAGTGTTAGTATCATATGAGTTAAAGTGAGATGGAGTAAGATAACCGTTTCTCTCACAAATTGTGGCAGTTGTGTACTTGTGTTGATACGAGTGCTTTGCAAAATTAATTATAAAATTGTAAAAAGAATATGTTGTGCCCTAACCAATAAATAACGTAAAATACATATATATGCTTAATGTTAGAGTATTTTTAACAGTATTCTTTATTTTAAAGAACATCTTTTATATAAATAAAGAACATCTTTATTTATTTTTAAATATAAAAAACAAAATTTTTGTTCAAATCTAATAGACTTTTTAAATTTTGGGAGAGAATATATATTTTTTCAAGAAGAAAATTTTATACGAAAAATAAATTATAAATAAAATGTATAGAAACTTAAAATTTATTATTTAAAATTAAATAAAGAATAAAATTTGACTTTCTAAATATGGAGAGTCAAACTCACTCTTTATATTTAAAGAATAAAGAGTCTATTAGACACTTATTTCTATTATTTATAATAAAAAGTTTAGATAATATAAAGATTTATTTAAAGATGCTCTTATTAAAGTAAAATAATTAAAAAAATCCAACCCACGGACTCCAAGTGCAAGACTAACAAACAAATGGGGGCCAATTAATTTAATTACAGAAGGGGACAAAATAAAAATAAAAATAAAAAACCTAACGAGAAGGGGAGAGGAAAGACGGAAGAAAGTCAAATGCAAGAACCTAGGAGAGGCGCTCTATAAAGCAATGGCAGTAGCCTCCATTCTCCACTCAAACAAATAAAGTCTCTATTTTTTTTCATTCTTGCGCTTTTCTTTCATCTGGGCCGTCTTCTAAATCCTCAATCTCAATCTCTCTCTGTTCTTTTCTTGTTTAGTATAAAAAAAGTTCAAGATTGAGATGGGGAAGTATATGGAGTTATTGGATGCTGGGGTGAGAATCGCGGCAAGATTTCATTCTCACTGCCCACATACTGCTCGTTTGTATTACCATCCTCCGGCTAGCCACCACGAAGACCACCACCACCAGGATCACCATGGTGGCGCTCACGCGGCGGTTCAAGATCCAACGCGGATGGAGATTTCCAGTTGCGCTGTCAAGGCGGTCAGGGCGCTTGATACTTCAGATCAGCTTATTTTTTTTTCCGTTGTATGAATGAAAAATCAAGAAAAAAAAAAAAGAATTCACACAACAGGAATATTGAAAAATTCAATTTTGACCCATTCATTGTATCTCATTGGTTAATGAAGCAAAACAATTCTTATTGCGTTCACGGGATTTACATTATTTTTTTCTTTATTCTTTTGATGGCGTTATTTAATTCTTGTGACCAATAATTTTGATTTGGAGCGTGTGGTTGTTGAGGTTTAGAATTATAAAATTATCTGTCAGTCGGTGCCGTTGGTGATTTGTCCCAATAAGATCTGAACAATTCAGTGAACATGAATACTTTCGTTCTTAGAATAATTTTAGATTCACACGTTGGGTTTTGGACGGATCTACCACTGGAGTAGATTTTTATTGAATTGATTATTATAATGTGATATTGACGTCAATTCTGAAACAAAAAACATGGTTCATGTCCTATATATTATGGGTTCATGCATCCAACAAATTTAGAATTGAAGATATAGCTCTTGATTATGACTGCCCAATTTGTTGGTTGCTATCAAATTTCACTGCTATTAAATTGTTTATACAGGAATGTATTCTTAACTGGATATGTTAATATAGGAATTGTGACCTAACCCAAGAGTTGGGAGCCTTTAGATGGTGGTCGACCGTGATCTGATCATAGGACTACCAATCGTCTGAAGTTGGGGGAAGCCTTGGAACAGGCGGTAAAAACCCCCTCCACTGGCTGGGGAATCCCTAAGAAATTCAGGGGCTAGGGGCTAGGATAGGGAAGTTTTTCTCCTCAACCCCCATCATTATTTTATTAAATATATGTTATATTCATACATATGAATTCTATACGTTTTTTTTTTTTTTAAATTTATACATTAAAATTAAATGAAAATGATTAATATTGAGTTTAATTTGATAACAGAATAAGAAATTAAAGAATTGATTACAATTTTGAGAAGAGAATAAATCTTAGCCTTTGGTTTATGTTGTTGCCTTATGTTATTGGATTGTGAGTAATATTATATCCACAACTTCTTTTTATAAACTTTTTTCACAATCCTGACGTAACAGCTCGCAACTAATTAGCCGTAATTTGTCAGGTGAAACCTATTATAAACTAACCAAGTGTGAAGGGGTTGTAAGAGAAAATTTGTAAGAAGGAGTTGTAGGTGTAATATTACTCTTTGATTATTGAAAGTTGAGTAAAATTAAATGAGGGGAGGATCCATATGTGGGGTTTTTACATTTAATTAATATTGGTTTATAAAAGCTGAATTTTTTTTCCTGTACATTACAATGACCAATAGTTAATCCAAAAACTTCTAAATAATACACTTTTAAAGAGTATTATAATCATTATTAATTTATTTTTATTTTAAAAATAAGAAAAAAGTGTTAAAATTTCCAAAAAAGAGAAGTATTTGTATAGATACGGAAATGGATTTTGTCTCCTACATGCAATTTACTCACCCATTTTCCTGACTCCCAAATTCCCGGGATGGAGACGGTGGCCTCCAAATTTTAGATAGAGACAGGTTCGGACATTAAGTTTGGTGTTGGAGGATGGGACACGAAAAACATTCCCTGATAGTGTTTTAAAACCTGTCTGGTTGAATCGAGACCTAGGACTCGAGGCCTTCATCGGGTCAAGTTACAATTTTTATTGTTCATCAAAACCCTAAAAATTAGGATGACGATAGGCAAATAATTGAAGGTTGAGATGTTGGGGGTTTTGAAGAGGAAGAGCCAATGAATAGAAAGCTTTGTTTTAAAAACTGATTTGTTATAAGACTCGGCAAGGTGACCGGGTCATGGGTCAACCGATCCAACCGGTTGGACCGTCGGTTGGACCGGTGAGATGAGATTGAAAGAATTTTTTAAGTCCATTTAATTGTGTTTCTAGAATTTAAAAATGCAAATGGAGTAATGGACGCATAGCAAAATGGGTTTTTATTGCAACTCATGGAGCCTTTATGTTTTGTTGGAAAATGAAGGCCCAATCCCAATTACACCTACACTTTCTATCATTTTAAAAATTAAATTATCAGATGATACGTGTACGCTCATAATTGTTGGCATGTGAGAGGTAGGACAAGCACTGCTTAACTCCAGCCACATGTGGGTGAGGGCATCTATGAATACTCTAGAACATCTCTAACAGAACTCAAAAGATTTGTGACTATGATGGAGGCGAACAAAGAGAGAAGAGGGCAAGTGCAGAAGCAGAAGGTTGAGGAAGTTGAAAGAGATGCGTAGAAGAAAGATTTTGATACAAAAACAATGGGTGATAGAGCAATGGTAAAGGAGTCGATTCGTGAATCCATAATTACTCAACATGATGATGAACAAGATGAGCAAGCGCAACATCCTGATGATGGAATGAGTGTCTACTCTATTGTCTAAGAGCGAAATGAAGCTGACGTATTGCCGTAGTCACGATTTCATTAACGAATTCTAGGTCTTCGATTTCGATGGAGGAAGTAAGTGTAAACTATACACTTTAGAGAAGATGAAAATGGAAGCTGCGGTTTGGAGATGAAAATGGAAGTTGCGGCGACTGAAATGGCTTATGGTGAATGAAACTGATGCAAGGGAATTAAGATTAGGCTTTTTTTAGGGCTCAATTAACGGACCGGAATAAGTTTTGGGTCGGTCGGACCAGACGGTTTGTACTGTAACATCGGTCCAAAGCGTCTCTTTTAGTATTAACAAGTTTAATAATAATCCAGACCAGAGTGGAGTCCGGGTCCTTGTCGGATCGGCCAGTCCGGGTTTTAAAACAATGATAGAAAGGTGGCAATGAAGGTAATTTTCGGTGAATAAAACAATCGAAAATCATAAAAATAAATCGATGACAACAATTGGCTATTGTCGATGATTGGCGAGACAAATAAGGGCGAGATGAGATGAGTCTTAGTTAAGAGGCTGAGGAGAGAGTTTTCGTGGTGATAGTGTGTTGTCAACGTCTGAAACATGCCCTATTTGGCTTGGGTTGTTGACGCTATGGTGTAATTTAAGATTTTTTTTGTAAGATTTCAAACTTATAGAGACTTATAGTAATTTTAGGGGTATTTTTGCAAGATTTTAAACTTTTTTTACATGTAGATGTCGACCTACCGGTCAAACTGGTTTAACCGATCTCCGATCAACCCGAGACCTGATCACTTGGCTGGGTTTCACCCCAAGCCGGGTTTTAAAACCTCTTTCCCTAGCCTCATCCTACACGATTGCCAACCCCAACTATCGCAATAATAACAATATAGCAAATGGGTTTACTAGTAGTGTTATTACTCACAAAACTAGTTTTACAATATTTAATGCTTCTAGCTTTGCTAGATACTGGAATTTGTAATTTTGTTGAAAGATTTTTATAAACGCTTAGGAATATTTTCCAAAAATTTGTAGCAGTATAAAGGCAGAATTTTCATGTATTCTTGCTTCATTTGACAGGAAATTTCAGCAAAATATATAAAAGATAGAAATTGATGCATCCTAATACACAGCAGAACATTTCATCATGTCGTAAAATATCAAATTGAACGAAATGTTTCAGACATTTTACCATATGTTACAGAAGCCAGAAATACAGTACTTGGAGAACCCTGCTCGTATCTCTTAAACCGGAGATTCATTTACCCAATTGAAACTCGTTCAAATACAATTCTTTTGGATGATTGAAAACGGTTAAATATGAAATTGTCTAAACCATGACAGATTTCAATATCACAGTAAGATAAAGGCCAATTGAAAACCGGAGAAGGGACGAAAAGCTCCATGATTTTGTTGTCGACAAAGATACCTTAATTCGACCAAGAATGAGTGATGCACTTGCACCCACCATTTTGTTTAGCATCAATGGGAAGCTTTTTACAAATCTCCAATTTTCTTCATCTATTGTTTAGGGTTGGGAGCAGCCATCTTTCCACCTGCAACCCTTAAGTTTTCTTCACAAACAGCTCGGATGGAAGATTCCAACTTCCTACAACTTCATTTGACCAAAACCTCCCTTGAATGAACCATAAAGAGGTTGTGATCTTCTGAAACTGAAAATATCATCAATGTGAACGACAGTAGGCTCAACTGATTCGCTGTTGTCTGATGTGTACTCAGATGCATGTTGGTTCCCATACACTCGAATGCTTAGTGTCTTCTTCTGAGGTGCACCAATTTTAACATATTCATTGAAGAAAGCTATCAATTCTTCTTGTGTAAGCTGCCTTAAAGCTGCAACCTGTTTCAGTTTCAACAGTTGTAAAAATGAACTATTTCGCGAAATAACAAGTCCATGACTACAGATTGAAAAAATAATTTTAATTTGCTCAAGTTCCTTCAAAATCATGTGTTTGATAAGAAGGAGTTCAAACAGTGCAGAGGGTATGTTCTTTAAGTCCCTCAGTTCATCTTATTCTCCAAACATACTTGAAGATTCTTGTTTTGAACATGTGGAAGAAGATGAGATTGATTTTCATACCTCAGCTTCCCTCCTACCAAATTTGAGGGTCCCATCGGAAATCTCTCGCCAGTAGAATCCGGATTCTTCCCTTAGATTCTTGTGCTTCTCAAGCTTCATATCAATCAAGGCATTCACGTTGCTCTGTGTCACAAATATTATTTCATCCTTAGGAGGCCAGATCGACTAAATCACAGAAATTGCATATAACAAGAAATATTCTAGTCAAGATTTTGCACACAAGAAACTTGTAGGTGGGTGGATTATGGAACGAGAATAAGACAGTTGCTACATTTCTCAGCTGTCAGAAAATTTGATTGTCCAGAGCTATCCTTTCCATATTCTATGATCACTAAATCAGTTACAATGATTCAATTGAAGATAATTTTAGACACATAATACATAAATGTCCCTCATCACACTGATTGGGTTGATAATGGTGATTCAAGTTAATTGTGAAAAGAATTGTGATCTCATTACGTCAACAATCTATTTGTTTGTATTTAACACAGATCCATTTGCATCCAGAATTAAATATACAGCAAAAGGAGGATGAACAACCATACTAGTTTTATATACCTAGCAAGAATAGGAAAATATTTACCCTTAGCATACACCAAATTGTTTTCAGCTGTTACGGATCTAAAATTAGGAGCAGAAATGTAATGTCCCTATTAAAAGCATGTTACCCAACTGATTGATTGAATTTCCTATTTGTAAGAGATTCAAACTCTGAACTACCCAAAAAAAAAAAAAAATCATACATATCCACTACCAATTTTCATAAAGAATAAATAAATAAATTCTTCCTTTGTGATTAGAGAAAACATTCTCATCACTGGAACACAAAGAAAGAAGTCAATTAGAAAAGTATTATCTCACCTTGAATTGTTCACTAGTCATCTCATAAAGTTTACTTCCAAACATCTCGAGGAATGATTCAACTCTTGAATCAATATGTTTTGGACCCTGTTAAAAAATCAACAAAGCACTTGAGGCAATGAGGCAATGCCGCAAATTACAAGAGGAAAACTATGCCATATACCTTCACAGAGGATTGGATGATGAACTGCAGCCCACGGATACCCGAATCATTCCTACATGAAAAAAAAGAAAATTGAAATTAAGTTAAAATGCAAATATTCCAAGTGCAATGTTGAATTAGAAACTAAAAGTTCTTTTTGTACCTCTGCATAAGCACAGTAATGTACCCAAGTTGCTCAACCGATCTAAGCTGGTGGAAGGCTGGTTGTTTTGCAATGAGAGAAAAAAGCTGGAGTTTCACATTCATTTGGAAATCATCTTGATGAACCTGAAATATCGAAGGACCTGATGTCAGAACTGCAATAAACCTCCAACAGAGACAACTCATCAAATAGAATTGATAATTTAGAAAACGTCATAGAGAGAGAGTTCCAAGAGGCAATATCCTCCATGGAAAACCAGGAGCAACAAAGCTGTATAGGTAAACAAATATGGTACTTTTGACTTTCAACACAACAAAGGTTTGAGAAACGTATTAAAGTATCATTTTTTTATTCATAACATATTAAATTTAAATCAGTAATTTCTCAAAACATACCAGCTTTTGTGTCTCCAAAAGATACAAGGGGTCAGGCTGCATATATATGATTTTGTCGGACATATACATCTATTGCCCAAAACCTTTAGAAAATCAAAGGTCACAAAACATTCTAACCTCTGTAAGTCAGGTATTGCCTCCAGGATTAGAAACATTGCTTAAATCCAGCATATAGATTTACAAGATAATGACCAAAATTATTTCTTTCAGAGCTTAATTTAAGAGCCTCATTGACATGCATTGAAGCAAGGACCATTGCCACCAATGATTTGCAATTCACATCAAATAACAAAATTTCCCAATCACAGTTTATTCTATGTTGCACGACCTGGTCTGAATAACTTATTTATAAAGCACAGTACTAAGGAACACCAGTAGTAGTTACGAATCTAGGCCTTGATAAAAGCAATAATCTATATCAACATGTTTCAAAGAAGCTAAAATGTCTTACGATTGTAACTTGTAGAAAGACAAAGCTACAATCCACGCGAAAGAAATTAACTATCATTAACTGAAGAAATCGAGTAGTTACCACATAATCCTTACAGGGAAAATAATCTTTAAAAGGACAGTTAATTATCATGCAATGGACTTTTGTATGCACATGGTTGTGACAATTTATACTCTGAAAATTTTGTATCTAATTGGAGCCACTTAATTCATCTATCAAAGAACTTTCCGCCTTAAACCTTCTTCCATTTGTTGCTAAAGATTTTCAGCACTTTAGTAAACACTTTTACATTTATTTAATCTAGGATATATACTAATACATGCTTATAACTAAAAAAAAGAAGAAAAAAAAGGTTATTTTTTGATAGCTTTTCGATAACTTCCCTTTTTAGATTATAATAAATGTGCCAATAGGGTGAATATAGATATAACTGGAAGTTGAGACATTGAGTGACAGTCCAATGAATTTGCAAACGATATTAATTTAAGTGAGTGTAGAAGTCAACTAAAATAGGACAAGATAAATCTAACCTAAATTGGTCATTTGACAGAGTTAACTCTTGAACCAGTGGAAAGGTCGATTAAATCTCTGTCAAAGGTAGTCAAGGGAAAGGCCACAAAAAACATGTTTGAGACTGGAAAGGGCACAATGGCCAAGATATATGGTCCTAACAGGAACCCAGATAGCCAAAAAGTTTCAAGGAATAAGTAAAGCAATTTAATCCTTTTTCTGTGGGAATCTTGCATAACTTGATATCAAAACCTCCAGGCATGTCATAGCATGGTGAATAAATAATATTATGTTCTTACGAAAGAAATAAATCTGATACTAAATAGCAATTAGTAGCCCAATTTGACCAAAAAATTTTACTCACTATCCTAATAGTATTTTCAGATCTTTTAAGCATCAGAATAAATCAAAGGAGACTATATACATTGAGGGTAACAATAGCTGCTAACTTTCACAAGAAGTCACTCCATTTTAATTAAAAACAGGTGTACTGAAAACTAAAGTCCTACAATGAAATCTCTCCATTCTTTTCATAAATGTTAGTACCTGAATATAGTGGACTAGGCAAGAATTCTCATCATTTGGGTTCAAGCCGTAGTTGGAGTACACATAACTCTTCCCCTTATCAAGCTTAACAACTCTATTTGTCAAATGCTGGGATGGGAACAAAGGTCGGCATATTGGGTTTGAACCCTTAAAGAAAATATCTTCAATGTGCTGGATCATTGATCCTGCTTCATTGGATTCAATGTTTCCTGAAAACAAAAGAAAACATTAAATAAATGATTAGAAACTAGGAAAGAATGACTGAAGTTGAATTTAAATAAGTGAAGCACAAGAACCTGCTATGTAACACTCTAAGAAGGCCCTGGAGAGCATCATGGGAGCAAATTTAGCAAGATCTTCAGCTTCAAGATGAGGAAGAACTTCAAGTTCTTCAATCCAAGGCCATGTCTGATCCTGTAGCATTAATGAGCAGTAGTACATAGCCTGCTGATAGGGTTGTTGAAACTTGAAATTTTGATATTCCTTTGTTACCAATTCCTAACCAAAAAAGTAATAATAGAGGTATTAACAACAATATTCTTGCATTAACTGCTTTGCGTAATAAATGGATTTTCTAAATTATATGCTTTAATAATGAACCTA
The DNA here is from genome assembly GCA_026229545.1 of Pistacia atlantica. Lineage (NCBI taxonomy): Eukaryota > Viridiplantae > Streptophyta > Magnoliopsida > Sapindales > Anacardiaceae > Pistacia > Pistacia atlantica. The sequence goes on from CM047900.1 coordinate 9,796,799, forward strand.
TGAGATCGGTCAAGGCAGAAAACACAAACAAGAGTAAGGAATCCAGGAAGGTCTCACAGATGTCAATCATGAACAACTGTATAGGAACTATAAACTCAGCCTCAAGGAAAGGAGGTGCCTCCAAGTAAGCATGATTACAATAATTAGCCAAGGACTAAATATTGAAAGGAAAAAATGAATCTTTTTAATAATTCAACCCGTTAAGTAATCCATAGGGGCCAATTAACTTGTTGGCTACCCATGCAAGATCATTAATGGACATAAGAAAAGAGGCCTGAGAATTCTTGGGACAGAACAAATCATAGAAGAAATCCCCCAGTCCTAGATGAACTTGGAATAAACAAAACAAAGTATGCTTGTAGTAGCATATGGAGTTTATGCATGAGTGTCTTTCCATGTAAATGGAATAAACGAGTGAAGAAGAAAGATAAAAGATAAAAACATATACCTAAACCATTCTAGCCATAAGTCACATGATTCATTAACAGTTCAATATAGCAAAAGCTAGCTATACCATGGAACAACAAAACAGCATAAAATAATTTCACTACAATTCAGTTGGATGCTTAGAATGTACTGAGAAATTAATGCTCAAATTATAAAGGTGACATATTTTGGGCATAAGAACCATCAGTCATTACCTTAATCACAGAAAATCTGTCAGGTTTCACTTTAAATTCCGCAATTTTTTGAACAACAGTTTCCAGTAAGATCCTCAATTTGTGGTTATACCCGACCAGAGTCACCTGAAGAAGCAACAACCATTTATGACATGAAAAACAGATTTGTTCCACAGGGAGAGTGAGATATGCCATTACAATTTTACCATAGATGTTAATGAGCCTTGGAAACATTTAGAAACAATTTGAAAGATGGTCAAATGCCAAGAGCAGAAAACAAAATATGGAATAATAACACAATGAAAGACAAATTTCATTGAAGTTGAATCCCTCCAAAGATTCTTAGCACAAAGCCCAAATCGGAATTTTATTTACTTATTTAGTCATATATGTTTATGTTCCAGAGATTACAATATGACGAGCATCTATACAATTCAAATACCTATATTAATTCAACAGTTTCAAAATATGGTACAAATAGACTAAAAATAACAATTTACAGTCATGCATAATAACAGTGTCACATCCTCCCTTGGAATGTCCAAAGAAACACTCTCAAGCTGAGCCATAAGAGCAGAAAACTCTGTAGTTTCTATATCGTTCAATTCCTCAAATTTCAAAGTTCCAGCCCATGGGAATGGATGAAAATTTCACCCTATGCTTCATTGAAATGAAATCAATAAATAAATACAGTTTTATACAAGCTGTACAGGTATTGACTGCTTGACCCATTAATGCTGATGGTCAAAAAAAAAATCTAGATCAACTTCCAAGGACTGAGCTTAGGTTGGAACAGCAGTAGGCAATGGCCTCTTTATTAAAAAAGTAACACTTAGTATATTTATCTACTGTACAGTAAAAAGACAGTCTGAACTGTATCTTTGTTACTAAAAAAATTACAATTCTCTTTGTTTCCTATAAAAAAAAAAAGGGGGCTCATGCAACAAGCACAATTTAACTAGAAAGCTGCAACTTAAGTTCTCTAGGACCTTTTTTTTCAAAGAACTCCAAACAACATGTGAAACCCCTGCCATAGTACCAGGTGACAATTCAGCCTAAAGAGTTAAGACCACAATTCAGTATTTCTTAGTAAAGCATCCAATTAACTTTAAATATTCTACCCACTCATAAATCCCATCCAGATTAAAACATATAGAGGCTCTTCCTGGAATTATAATTCAATGACCCTAGCTCTTTACCGGCAGATTTTCTCCGAGGCAAGGACGATAGAATTCAGAAACTATTAAGAATCAGAAATTTCCTTACAAACGCACTTGTCATAAAATATGTATTTAATTTTAATCAGATGACTATCTGCTTAAGAGGAATCTTAGAGAGTAAGCTGGTATTAAGATTGCAATTATCTGATAGTTATGTACAAAATTTATATAAAACCCTCCAATGTACACATTTTAGACAAATGAAATTGCATCCTCCTATAACTGTGTATTTGCAAAAGTATTGTGCATGAGTTGACACAAAGTTGTACATCCTCAAAAGTCTGATATACCAAGTCTCAAATTTCAAGACATAATGCATCCTAAAACAACTATCAATTATGGAAAGTTTTGTACAAATTTTATATAGCACCCTCATTGGAATTATAATATTTTCAATATAAAGGCACTCTTATAGTTTTTGTACATGTATTGATTTTAGGGGGACACAAGTGTCAACCATAGGAGGCTGACAAACCAAATTTACAATACAATTTTATAGCAAATAAAAGCTTTCTGAGATTGCTTCAACTGATCTGTGTTCTTTTTATGATAGATCTTATGACCTCCCCAAGGAGCTTAACCAAAAACTACTCATCCAAATTTTAAAATTCTACTTCACAAATTACCCACCCATAGATGATGTGATCAAAGGATTATTCAGAGCACCATGGCATGACTACTTCAAAGTAATTTGTCACTTCAAATGAAATGTAAAATGTTAGACTAGATGATACTTTAGCTTCAAATTTTCTAGTCTTAATTTTTATCTCCAGAGGAAATTTTTTTTTGAAAAACCATTGCAAGGTTGTGTAAAAGAGAAACCAAAATGGAATATACTGCCTTTTACTAATTTCTAAATCAAGAAATGTGGACAAAATCAAAGAGAATCAATAAAGGTTGAAGAAAAGTAAAGATAATACCTGAAAACCATTATCTGTGTGGTGTAAGCCGTAATAAAGACCAGCAACCTGAGCGTAGTAAGCTGAAATATACAAGATATTGGTTAAGCAATAGATGTACTCAAACTCACCACAAATAGAAATAGTTGACAGAATCCCAAGTCGGAAAAACATCATCAAATTGCAGATTTATGGACTATATAATGTATAACCATGCAGTACTGTTCTGTCAGCTCAACTAAACCTAAATCCAACAAGGTAGGGTACATAAATCTTTTTGCAATAATCTGCTCTGCCAAAGAACACTACGGTTAAATAGAAAATATTATTCAATGATCATTCATCTAATCCTACTTCAACATCCTCCACATTCATTCAACGTCTTACCATATTCATTCAAGTAGTCCATTAACAACCGAGTAAATATATCAGTCAGAACTTCAGCTTCAGGAGAACTGCTAGAGTGGGGGCAGTTGAAGTATATCTTAACAAACGCCTTGGGAGAGGTGAACATTGTATCAGGCTTGTACCATAATGTTGAATATGATGACTTTCTTAGTAAAACTGGAAATTTGGCCTGTTACAGAGGTCAGTCACATCAGAACAATTGCTTTAGAGAATAGTAGATTAAAAAAAAAAGAAAAAACAAATCATCCAACCTTCTCTTGTGCTTCCTTAAGCGACAAGTCAGTAGGGATGAAGATATTAGGTGCTGGCAGGTGAAGATTTTCATCAGGAGCAGACAGTATCCATTCCTGCAATCAAATAGGCTTTCAATAGTCATAAATTTCTTTCCTTCAAGATACTGTAGTTGCAAATATATATATATGTATGTATGTATTCCCCCAAAAGAAAACATTACAAGAATCACTTGTAATCTACTTCATTTTCTCTATTGGCAAATATACCCATACTGCAATTGGAATACCCTGCAGCCTGATACGTCCACCTGCTACTAATACAATGAAACTTATCACAAGCAACATCAAACAACAAACCTGAATCACAGAGTCATTGATTTTCTCAACAGAATATGAGGTGCCATACCATGGCTCAACCATGTCAGTGTGTCCTTCAAATTTCTTCGACTCCCAAAAAATTCTGAGAACAGAAAGTTTATTAGAAAACTATCACCTGTCAATCACAATGCTCCCAATTTGATAGGACTAGATATTAGTGAGGTTCTAGTATTATGAGATTTCTTAGGTTACACCAATAAAGCCATGAGAAGGTGAAGCACAACAGGAGCAGACTAAAATAATAGAAAGTCAATAAAATTTTCACACATAGCACCAAAATATATGCTGCCTGCAGCTGATTATTCAAAAAAAGAATTAAATCTTCACAGTTGCACGTGGATTTTTATGCTACATGCTGAGTAAATTCTTTTATTTACACAATAAATACTCAGGGAAATGTTATATAAATGTATAAAAAATAGCACACCAAATATTTGAGAAGAAGCTTGGATGTTTCATGGCCATTAGTGGAGAAGAAGAAGAAGAAGAAGAAGAAAAAGAAACAGAAGCGAGAAAGGCCACCCTAACCATTTTCCAATTCAATTTGGTAACAATATAGTTCAGAACAAAGTACTACTGAGGGTGGTTGGAATCCCTATATCTGCTTAGTGAATTCATATCTTCCTTGGGTTTGCCTGGATTTTTCATGTTATAGAGGGGAATAACTCAGTTCTCCTACACAGCTGAGCCAGAAGAAACATTAAAAAACAAACATCAGATAAATTAGGAAAACTGAGTGATTCCCCTATTTGTTCAAAGAAAGCAACCCAGAAGAAAAAGTAAATTGGATTTTGCATGCCAGGAGTACAGGTCATATATATATTCAAATATTAAGTATTCTGTCTCTATATCTGTTTGCCTTTTCAGTTTCACATAATTTTCTGTTCAAAGCTGCAGCTTCAGTAGTAATATATAGATACGGCCCTGGAAGATTTTAAATCTCAGATTAGTAGTTAGTATAACATAAGTCTAAGGCTTGCCCCCTATTTGTACAGTTTAAATATTTGCTTGGTTCAAAATAAACTGAAACCAAAACGTAAAAAAAAGAAAGAAAAAAAAAAAAAAAGCAAACTTATAAATGAAGTTTGGATAACTTCTACCCAGTGTCCGATACCAGGGCCCAGGAAAAAATCAACTAGAAAGAGATGAGTATAGTCACATCAAAGCAGAATTAAGGGAAAGCAAAATGAAATAATGCAAAGAAGATAGTGTCCTCTCCATGTACCCATTCAAACATTCTCTAGCACTTACTAACTTACCGAACTTTATTTGGAGAAAGCTCATTCAATATCTTCTCAATAGTCTCTGGACAGAATGTGGAAGGCAAGGATGATCCCACTAGCCAATCTTTAGGGGGATATATCTGAGAAAAATTACAATGGATCATTTATTAAAAAAAAAAAAAAAAAAAAATTTGATTTATTCCCAATCAGCACAGACAACTACAAAAGAAAGATATCAATCAGCCAACACTTCATGATTTGTAAACCATGAAATGTTCACAAATAATACCTGGGAAATAGAAAGAAAAGAAAGAAAACTAAAGCCAAATTTTCAGACATTCCATAATTGTAGTACAAGGACCAATAATAAATTAAAAAAGCAGTGAAGAAATCACAAACACAAAGTCCATTTTTCAACACAATATGCAAAAGAAAATATTATTCAGGTATCATATTCCCTAATTCTAGATTATACTAAAAATATATACACATAATAAGAATTTAAAATTGGACACCCTGGGCAAAGGAATGAAAAAACAAATCTCTAAACTCTTAATAACACTAATATAATAAATCGTTTGAGCAAAAGAAGATTTAGAATCATTTTTAGTCATTTACTAAGCGACAATATGATGATAAAGAGACAAGTAAGATAATCCCACTTTTCATCTAATCAAGCATAAATTAAAGACGTTTCTTGGATCTTTGTTTGTAACTGCAGTAATTCAGATTTTGACAATCCCCCCACTTTTTTTGGCCTTCTTCAAAACAAGAAGAAAACCCTTTCACAGAGCTGTTTCTGCAACTACGTATTTCAACTACCCTACAACAAAAGTGTCAAATAAAAAAAAAAAAAAAAAAGAAAGAAAGAAAGAAAGAAAGAAAGAAAGAAAGAAAGAAAGAAAGAATTATACACAAATGCAGAAGGGAAACTTCATATATAGGTAGAACCTTTCAGATACCTGCATATTAGAAGCAATGTTAACCACATAGTCAATTGCGGGGAATTTATCCTGATAATGAAATGTTGTCTCGGAAATAGCTGAAAGCTTCATAAAAATAAGTAAAATGTCAGAAAGTTGAAGTAGGAAGGCAATGTATAGCAATACAGATTATAGTAATGTAAAAGGATATACCTAAATAATATCATGGCAATACTCTTAGATATTGTGGATAAACAAGAAGACATTTTAATGCACAACGTGAAAGATCAAAATGGAACCCTCAATGACAAATTAATTATCCTAGCAGGTACGCACTTCTTTTGAGGTGTTAAATATAAATAATGAGCTACATAAATGACACGCAGACATACCTCATCAAATATCCATTTGCAAGCACCAGACTTTTGTAAGAGGTTGATGTACCTAAATAACAACCCCACAATATCTTGCATGTGCTCTATAATTCATAAAGGAAATGAGAATTCTTAGTCTAGAGATCTACAAGTTGTGGTCATTGACATACTCTTATCAGGACAATTTTAATCCATTAGATCATATCTGAAAAAACTCAATGCCGAGTAACAACCTACAAAATTACTTACCATGACCAGCATCAGTTACTTCAATTACAACATCAAAGAATGAATATTCTGAAGTCCAATCCCCTTCACCTGCAGATAATCCTGTAGCCCATCCTGAAAAAAATTGGAAAGAAAGCAACCACCATGAATTCGCCTTGTAAAGATTAAAAATTGAGTGCTGATAAGATAATGACAGCAAAGATAACATAAGTTTTTACTATTTTAGCCAAGTGAAACCAATCAAAGGTTATAGTTTAGCACCGGTATTTAGCTTTAATCTCTATCATTATTATTATTAGTATTATTCGTATTATTATTATTATTATTATTGTCAGAAGCTTTTATGATTATTATTATTCTCTATCATGTAAGAATTAGCCTTTATCTCATTGAGTTTAACTTTCTCTCCATCTCATTACAAGTTATTTTATTCCAATTAGCATTACTCTACTATAGATACACGGTCTTGTAATATTTGGTGACACAGCTGTTTCTATAATTATAATCTGCGTACTCATATGTGAGTTATTTTTTTCTTTGCTAATACTCTTGGTATTCTTGCTAATTATAAAAGACAGCTCCTATTAATCTCATAAAAAGAAAGCAGCCCAACCCTCAAAGCACTTAATGTAAATTATGGTCACATACACAACCAGCAAATTTTGAAGAATGTGCAACAGAAATCTGCCACTAAATTGACTTTCTGTGGCATAAAAGAACTGCAAAACCTACCCAATGTCTTCAAGACGTAAAACAATGATCCTTCTCCTTCGTGGCCAATAAGATGACCAAGATACCTGCATGGTGCTTCCTTGTAATGGCGAATGCTTGGAGTTATTGGCCATATAATTCTCAATTTGTGACCTTGTTTTATTGGAACAGCTCTGACAAGAATCTGAAGCAAAGATAACCAATAAGAGAAACAAAGAAAAACAAAAGAAAAGAAGATAATCTCTCCAACATAGTAATGTATAAGGATCTGTTTAGGACGGCCCTTCAAGTGGAACTTGTAGATGTAGAATTATAAAAATAGAACTTTCATGAAAAAGTAGTTAGTTGCTTGGTTGTATAAATGTGATACAGCTAAC